>BFEA01001004.1:139630-162346 GCA_003427395.1 Chara braunii
GCAGCTGCAGTCTCAAAATAGCGCAGCAGGTAGTCTCCACATAGCGCAGCAAGCGAAGTCCTGAACCAGCGTAACGCTGGATTTCTCCTGGTACCTTCTATGTCCAGAACTGGGCACTGGCCCAGCTTAAGTAGCACTGGGCCGGACCCAGTGAGTCCACGGCCTTCGTTCTGGACCGTGCAGATCGAATTCCGATCCACGGTCCAGATCGCAGGCTTCGGACTTGGTTCAGCCCTTGGCCTAAAACGGCCTGCCTGGGTCCCTACCGGACGTCCAGGCCCTGCCCAGACCTGGGCCTGTCCGGTACCTGGTCCGACTCAGGGCCTGTGCGAATGCATTGGGCCTGAACGTCGGTCCAGGTCCAAACAGTCCGAAATCTGTCCGAAAAAAAAAAAAAGGTCCAAACGTTTTTAGAGGCTCAGCCTCTGGGCCTGAATCTGGTCCTGGCCCTAAAACGTGTACCTGGCCACAAAACGGACAACAGTACACATGTTAGAAAAACAGCAGCAAATAAATAAATAAAAGACTATAAAAATAATCTAAAGCTGGCGTTTTTCTGATGCAGGCCCAAGTAAAAATGCCATAGGGCCTTCAGGTTGCGGTGACGCGACCTGGGGGCCCTATTCCAACCTCGGGTCCCGTGAGGGGCCCGTGTGTAGGCTTTCAGCATGTAACACCTGCCGAGGACCCAGATCCTCGCATTTCCTCCTCCTTTTCTTCGATACTCCTCTGAGAAGTCCTTATGCAACAGGCTGCTTCCCTTTCAGCTTTCTCTCAGAACTTGAGATAATTTGGGGAGCAGTCTTCATGAATTCCTCTCTTGTGAACCACCGGTCTTCTTGAGGATCAATGTGATGTCTGAACCGCACTCGGTATTGCATTTGTGGCTTTGGCGGTCGTCCCCTTCCTGGAGGTTTGAGCACAGGCATCAGCTTGTGCTCGACGATATCGTCAATGTCCACGTGTCCGTCCATGGTTGGGGGCAGCATTGATCTCCTAGAGGGAAATTGATCTGTGGCAGGAAAGGTGTCAACTTGGATGCATGGAAAACAGGGTAAGTACGCAAGTGTGCAGGAATGCGAATCACATATGATGGTCCATCAGGTTTATCTCCTACAATATCCAAGATTTCCCAGGGTATTGCGCCATCAGTTTGCGTGAAATCCCCAACTCTTGGCCTAGTTCAGATGATTTGACCCAGACTCTATCACCTAGCTGAAAGTTAGAGGGCCGTCTGAGCAATCATAACATCCTGAGATTTTCTAATATGTTCGACGGCCTGCTGCAACATCTGTTCATATTTGACAACAAACTCTATGCTGCCAGGCGCTGCAGTAGGTTGTCTTTCTGGTAGTAGAAAGTCAAGTGCAGTTCTGGGCTTCCAACCAAGGTGCAGTTGATTGGGAGTCATTTCAGTAGTATTGTGCACAGCGTTGTTATACAGGCTGGTGACGAGAGGTAACTTCTCGTTCCAGTCATCCTGACTTGGCTTAATATAATGCCGAAGCAGGTGTTGTACTACCCAGTTCATCTATTCTGCCTGGCCATTAGATTCAGGGATGTTCCCTGACGTCATTTGCAGCTTAGTGCCCATTTGCTCAGCTGTTGACTGCCACAGTTCGCTGGTAAATCTCACGTCCCTATCACTTACTATAGACGTTGGGAGTCCAAAATTGCGTACCCAGTTATCTAGAAACAACTTGATGACATAGTCAGTTTTAGTAGTTTCAGGCATGGCGATAAGTCTTGCATACTTAGAAAAGCGGTCTACTATCACGAAGATGTGCTTTTTCCCAGACTTGCTGGTCACAAGTGTATCCATGAAGTTCATGGACACACTCTGACCAGGACCTTCAGGAATCTGCGAGGGCTTGATGAGCCCAAGCGGAGCATGAGTCCTAGGTTTGTCCCTTTGGCAAACCTGGCAGGTTTCAACGTACTTTTTCGCATCTTGCATCATAGTGGGCCGCAAAATTTCTGCACTAGGTTAGCTGAAGTCTTTTTATAACCAAAATGTCCAGTTGCATCGTGACACTCACCTAAAAATAAACTACGCAAAGACTCACTATCAGGAACACACAGTCTCTTATTCCCTGCCTTTTCAAGAAACAGCAAGCCATCTACCATCGCAAATTCATTAGAAGTTATCTTATCCTTCTCTTTGAACTTACGGATGATCTCAGACATAATTGCATCTTGCTGGTAGGCCTCCACCAAAGATCGAGTTAGATCATTAGATATGCCAAATCCAGTCACTAGCGCGCCTAGGTAATCTGCCCAATGTGAAAGTGCGTCGGCTACCTTGTTATACTCTCCCTTGATAGGATCAAGTTGATAGTCATACATGTCTATCACTTGAATCCATCACTTAAGTGCGTCAGAGAGTACTGGTTGTGTTTTGATCCAGCGCAGTGTCTCATGGTCAGATCTTACATAGAAAAATCTGCCAAGGAGATAGTGTCTCCAATGAACCAGCGCTCGGTAAAGGGCATAGAGCTGACGCTCGTAGGTAGACCTGGCTAGTTTTTGAGACGACATTTTTTTGCTCATATACTCAATTGGTCTCAATTTGGGCCCCTCCTTTTGCGCAAGGACCGCGCCTATGCCATATTGGCTGGCGTCTGTGGTCACAACAAAGGGTTTATCAGGATCAGGAAGTTTGAGAACCTTATAGTGTGTCAGGGCATACTTCAGTTTCCTAAAGGCCGCCTCACACTCTTCAGTCCACTCCCAAGGGGTGTCAAGTCGAGTTAGATTTGTTAATGGGGAAGCTATAGTACTATAGTTCTTAACAAACGGACATAGTAGTCCGTCATCCCCAAAAACGATCTGACCTCAGTAACAGTCTGAGGTCTGGGCCAGTCACGTATGCTGGCCACCTTAGCATTATCCGGCCTCAATCCATCGACCGAGATTTCATGACCCAAGTACAAGATCTTGGTGCAACCGAACTCGCATTTCTTTTAGTTAACCTTGTACCGGTGATGTCTTAGGAGACCTAGCACTATTTTCAAGTGCTCAGTGTGCTCCTCTACTGTCCTACTAAAGATAAGAATATCGTTGAGGTACACAACGATAAACTTGTCTAAGTAAACATGAAATATCCGGTTCATTGTGTGTTGGACCGTACCAGGTGCATTGCATAGGGGCATCACCACAAACTCGTACAAACTGCACCTGGTCTGAAATGCAGTTTTGCGCTGGTCCTCAGGTCTAATGACAACTTGATGGTATCCGTACTTCAGATTTATTTTGGTGAAGTACCGACATCCCTGCACTCTATCCAAAAGGTCGTCGATGCGGGGTAAGGGCTCCGCGTTCTTAACGGTGTCGGGACCGGTGGGTCCCGAATAACGCCCCGGCTTTGAAAGCCTGTTTATAGCCAAATTGTGCACTGCAGAGAAATCCGGGGTAAGGAGACAAGAGAGAAAGACAAAGGACTAGGACGGGACCGCCGGAGGGAATGATGTCCTGGGCTGAGTACCGCAGGGAGTAAGAACCGGCAACGACAAGCGAGTAAGCAACAGGACATGGGCGCGGAGGGGCATAGAATGAGGCCAAGAGGGCCATTGGAATTCGGCATAACAAAGGCCAATGGGCCGTCAACTTTGCAAAACGCGGCGCGACAGACGACGAGAGAATAGGGAAGCCGGTAGTTGGACGGCCCGGTGGCCGTGGGACGCTAGAAAATAAGGGCCCAACATGAAGGCCGCTTACGACAAATAACGGAAACCGTCGATTGGAGGCTCCGCGGCCAGAGAAACCGGAGCGCGCAAGGTCCAAGAAAAGACAAGGAAAACCGACCACCATAGGGCAATAGACGCCAAAAGAACATGGGACACCCTGAGGAAAGGCACCGAGGATCGCCGGCAGGACAAAGTGTCGGGGACCACCGGCGGGACAAAGTGTCGGGGACCACCGGTGGGGCAAAGTGTCGGGGACCACCGATGGGACAAAGTGTCGGGGGCCGCCGACGGGACAAAGTGTTGGGGACCACCGGCGGGACAAAATGTCGGGGACCACCGGTGGGACAAAGTGTCGAGGACCACCGGTGGGACAAAGTGTCAAGGACCGTTGGCGGGACAAAGTGTCGGGGACCACCGGCGGGACAAGTGGCGGGGGACATGAGAAGGTCTCAAGAGGGATTGAGGAGCAACATGAGGAGAAATAATTAAAACAAGGTGCGTTGTCAAGATCTCGATCTTGACGGCCAAGAATATTAGCACCACTAGTGCAAGCACTAGTGGTAGCAAACGGGAAGGCCAAAAAAAAAAAAAAGTAAAGAATCATGAAGTGGGAGACAAGGGAGCAATCCGAAAAATCTCGGATCAGCCTCCCTCAAGAAAATGGAATCAAAAGGGACTCTATGTGAAAAATAGGCCTCCGGGAGAAAATCGGAGTAAGAGGTGCTACTGTGGGAGAAAAATAGAGGTAAAGGGAAACTCCCCCATGGGCATGAAGAAGCCATTATTGCAGTCCGAGATATAACGGACTGCACCATGAGCATAGGGAGGGCCAAGACTAAGAGGAAGGGCCTAGAAAAGGGCCTTAACGGCCACTTGACACTTGGCATGCTAGAAAAAGAAAGAAAAGAAAAGAAAAATGTGGGAGAATAAGACAAGAAAAGTGAGAGGGAGTGAGTGAGTTGGTCGTCAGTATGGACTACCACAAGTAGGGACTGGCAGATCCTGACTGTCCAAGAAAGGAGGAAAAGAGAAAAGGAAAGGAAAGAGAAAATAGCCTTAATGGTAAAAAACAGTCACTTGGGGAGATACATCCGTGACCAGATACATTATGAAATATGGCGGTTGCAAACGACCTTGATTTTCTCTTGATTTTGCAGAGAAAATTAAGGAAAATCAAGGCCCCATGCAACCGAAATACAACGGATTACATGGGGGAGGGAAAATACATGTTTTAGGTGCATCTGAAGCCAATATTGAGCTCGGGTGCACTTGAAAGTTGACCGTTTCGTTTTCCTTCAGTTGTGGGCTGATTGTGGGGAAATGGGGCTAGGAGACGAACCCCCATTGTCGTCCAAGTTACAACGGACTGCATCGGGAAGGGAAAACACATGTTTTAGGTGCATCCGGGACCAATATTGAGCCCGGATGCACTAAAAAATTGAGCGCTTCATTTTCTTTCAATTTGGGCCAAGTTGTGGGGCTATGGGACTAGGAAAATGACCACAGTTGCAGTCCGAGAAATAACGGACTGCATAAGGATGCCTAGGCCAAAGGAAAAATAAGTCATGGCAAACCCAAAAGACTAGAAAATTATAATTTTGGTATGAGGCAAATAAAGACGGTAAAAGGCAACCGTGAGATGGGATCTCGTGACCAAGAATAATCGGCACGCTTGGGGCACTTGAGGAAGGGATATTGGAACCAACAAGGACAAGGAGGCCCAAAAATAAAAATGAGGCTTCGACCGGGATAATGTCGGGGACTAAGTGAGCCCAAACAAAATAGCTGAAAAATGGGACATACGTCGGCGGGACTACCGGCGGGACAAGAAAACGAAACTAGTATGGAGGAAAGTGGTGGGGACTTGAGATGTCCCAAGGGAACCATGAGCCAACATAAGAAATGGTCACGCGAAGCAAACGATGCTGTCGAGATCAAGGATCTAGACGGTGAAAAATATCAGCACCACTAGTGCAAACACTAGTGGGATCAAGTGGGAGAGCCATGAGAGAAAATAAAACAAAATAATAGTGTTAGGAGGGCTGCCCAACAGTCCGAGGTATCTCGGACTAGCCAGGCCTAAAAAACTAAAGCCTCAATGAGCTCAACGTGGGAAAAAGGTTGTCCAAAGAAAATTGGAGCAAAGGGGGCTCAAAATTGAGACTAACGGAGGAAAAATTGAGCCCCTTATGAGCATGGGGGTGTCATTATTGTAATCCAAGATATAACGACCAACTGCTGAGTCTGAATCTGGCCATGGATGAGGAAAAATACTCAACAGCTCCTTGACACTTGTCACATTAGAAATAAAATAAAACAAAAGAAAAATGAGAGAAAATGGAAGGAAAATGAGATAAAATGGGAGAAAAGAGTGGAGGAGAATGTGCCGGCCTACTGGGACCTACAATGTCCCTACTGTGACCTTATCCCTCCAAGATTCAAGGAGGGCAATCGGAATGTAGAGATATGACCGTTGGGGCAATATCTCCACAAAATCTTAATTAAAAAGAAAAACATAAGAGAAAATGCAAAGGGAAAATAACAGGTTTTCTTTTGGGCCATGGATCTGAGATTCGGATCCATGGAGGAGGGAATATGGCCGTTTTTTATGAGGCCTACCCAAACGGCCAACTCCGGAATGAGTTGGCAACCCAAAATGGAAAGAAACAAAAGAGATAAAGACAAAACTGTGCATTTGGCCCAAAAACAGGGTCAGATGAACCAAAATTTGAAAAAGACAGCTTAGGGGCTCAAATTTGAAGCAAGGGCTACTTGGGGGTGACACGGAATATTGTTGGCCTTGGATCTCAGCCAGATCCAAGGTTGAAAAAACACCGAGGCATGGGAAAATACCTCGGCCTACCAAAATTGGGGTAGAAACTGAAAAAATCGAGAAAAAGACCCTCTAGGCCTTTTTCTCTCAAGTGAGGCTGCCCCTTGGGCATTGGGACCCAAGAGGGCATCATTTTGAAAATGAAAAGGAGGCTGAAGGAGACCAAGAGGCAATCCGAGTTGGTACCAACCACTCGGACTGCATGTACTTGACCGAAATAAGGCCCGGTACCTCCGGAAGGGCCTAGTGGTAGGATTTTGCCTTGGGGGTACCTCGGTTCATCTCAAGGCACATAGGGTGGCCCATGGGCTGGCCAGAGTGCTGGTTCCAGCCTACATAAGTTGAGGATTCAGTCCGCCATACTCATATGTGCATGAGGTGTGCCCATGTTGCCCAAGTGAGTCAATAGAAGCATTTCCTTTATTGGAGAGAAGAGAGGGGAACCCCTGTCAGTTTGAGAGCTTAGAGGAGACTGTGGGCTAGTGGAGGGAGCTCTAGAGGTTAGTGATAGTGAGGCTGGCCTAGGGAGGTGATCCGCCATAGCCCCCAGGCTATGAGGAAGAAGGAGAGGCTAGAGGAAGTCCCATTAGCCCTCCTAGAGGGGAGGACTCCATAGCCATAGTGGAAGGAGCTTGCAATGGCTGGGAGAGGTTGAAGAAGGAAGGAGGAGAGGGCTTGAGGAAGGAGAAAGTCATAGCTAAGGTGACACTTGTGCAAAGAAGGAGGAGGCTTCATCAAGATTGGTGCTCCAACTCCAAGAGACTAAGGAGGGGACGAACGGTGAAAAATAATTGTCCTCACTTAGCGGAGAAAGTGGGCAAGGGGAGGGTTGTTGGTCCCTTGTGCCGCCAAGAAGGAAAAGGAAAAGACACGGGAGCAATTGAGAAGAGTCAAGTTCGGAAAAGAGGACTAGACCAAGTTAGTACTTAAAGCAAGGTCAGTTGACTCAACCATTTCCATGACTGCATGACAATGAGAAGAGGATGGACACATTGAGCAAAGGACGGAGAACAAAGAGAAGCTAAAGAAAAAGAAAGTTATGCATGCAGGAAGGGTTATGTGTTGACCCCGATGGGGGATTGTATCGGTCCTTACCTTTGCGTGGGATTGTGCAGGTGAGTAAGCCTTAGGATGCCTTGAGCGGGACGAGGACGGGGAAGCCGGGCGGCAAAGAAAAGGGGAAGAGGGGCAAAGGGACTAAGGGGCCCTTCGTGTATAATCGAACCATGAGGGAGACCCTTGTGCATGAGACTTGGAGTGTGAATGAAAGAAAGGAGCGAGGTTTTTGTTGATCGGAGTGTGAAGTAGTATGTGCATGCGTATGAAGGCCCTGAAATGATTAAGGGGTCTGCTCCAATAACGATTGATGGAATGTATGTGCATGCGTATGAAGGCATTGAAATGATTAAGGGGTCTGCTCCAATAACGATGGATGGAATGTATGAGACACGAGGAGTGCACAGAGGCGAGGGGAAAAGACGGCGTTGCCGCACCCCGATGACGTCGTAGGCTTGTTGTGTTATGAAAATGGTGTGTGGCCTAAGGATGACGTTTAGCCAGCGCACAAAAGAAGAGGAGCTCTGAAAGAACCCCTGGACTGCCTGCGTATTGGAAGGAGCATTTGCTTGAGAACACAACCAAGAATAAAAAAAATCAGCGTTTGCGGAACGACCAACGAGACTGCCACCCGACGCGAGAGCTGAGCTACATCCCCAATGTCAAAGCTCTCTCGCTCAATGGCCCACCCTCATCCATCTCAAAGCACTAGGTGGGGGTGACCCTGGGATGAACGGCCCGTGTCCTGAGCATGAGCGTGGGCGGGCCGAACCAACTGGGATGCGCAGTGGGGTCAACCAAGGCTCGAAAGTCTACCGAGGTTTGGCCCTACAAAAATGGTGGAGGTGACGGGCATGAGGTTAAACTGACCCTTGTGATTCCGAAAGAGGCGCCCTACGCATGGTCGTGTACACAACCAAAGAGAAAGAAATTGGACTTGGGTTTGCTCTTCCCTTTGAGAGAATCAGATTTGAGAGTGGCTGGGCGCATGGCATGGCCAGACCTGAAGGTATAACATGCATGCTACACACTTGATCGCCTTGACTCCTTTATAGAGTAGCTTTAGCCCCCCTTCTCCGGTGCTGGTGTTCGCCAGTCCGGAGAAGCCTCGGGCAAGTCGCAAGTCGACCCTTCCTCTTCGTGTGAAAGAAGGGCTCCGGTTACCTGGCAGGCGGTTCGTGCTTCGGCTTCGGCTGGAGTCCAATGAAAATACCGTTGTCGAGCACATCGATCACGCGCCGCAGCAGGGCAGTGCGGGACCCTCCCGGCCGCGTCACGCAGGAGTTGGTTAAAATATTTGTCGCAAATATACATGAGGAGCTTCCGCAAGCCGCTCCGGCCGAGTGCGTCAGCCATACCTCTCGCGAGCCCCTACAACAGCATAGGGCCTACGCGAGGCACGACTTACCTCCACCTTACGGGAGCTGTCACCTTCCTTCGGTGGGTGTATCTCCGCCGAGCTACCAGTCCACAGTACGAAAGCTAATCAGTTGCAATCGCAGAGGTGGACCAGCCGAGGGCGTTTCTCGTTCGCTGTAGCATATGGGGGTACGCGCGGTAGTACGCCTCTATCAGACCCGCACGCGAACCGACATCTTGGGGGGCTGAAGTCCCAAACCCGGTCCGTCGTCGGTCGACTAGGACGCATCCCACACACCACGTGCACACCTACGAAACGACACAATACAAACAACGCGACAACGCTCCTAGTCCCTCAGTGACCATCCCATATCTCTCAGGTGCGGAAATCGGATAGGCGTCGTGCGCGAGGCTTAGTTAAAAACCGCGCGGACGCAGGGCTATCTCATATCGATTCGCAATGCAAGCGTGCGCAAGCAGTGACTGTTGCAATGATGACGTACTATGTAGTTCCCAAAATCGTGCGGTTCTCGTTAATCTCGAGGGTCGCATTCGACACTCAAGTGTCGGCTGACACGCGCCTTGAGGGTTAATCTCTCGACGCTGGACAACCGCCAAGCGCGGTTGAAGACCACACACCCTCTTTTGCACTTTGTGCAGAGTGGGGCAAATAGGCTCTGCACGGGGGCAGATTTCTTCCCTGCAGAGTCTAGGGCTTGGGATGTCCTGGACAAGGACCTTGAATCCCGGCCTAGGACCAACGTCCGACCATGAAAATCTCTAAGAAGCAAAGGATAAAAGGGGATCTCCCTTTTTCTCTCAAGCCATAATCTGGCTAGCCCTTGCGCACGATCACAATAAGCTGCGCGCATGCCCAAGACACATATAAATATACACATAAGGGTTAGTTATATAGGACGATCACTCCAACTATATATGTATGTAATCATAGGCAATCACATCCAGAGTCCGAATCACAAATGCACCTGCAATCATATCAAAGATTCATCCAGAACTCCACGCACTACACAGGGTCAACTTCCACCATTCCTTACACTCATACCCCTTGCTTTAGCCATATAAGCCTCACTCGTGCAACTCTTAAATAAATACTCAGTATTTTTGTTGGGTGGTCATTCAATAAAGTCCGGGTGAAAACACAACAAAACAGTTCAATCACAAGGCTAAAGCCTTTAGGTTGAGTGACATGAGTGCATTGGAATTATATCGTAAACCGACGAATCGGCAACCGACCTGTTATCAATGATAACAGAAGATGACCCTCAAGGGATCAAGCTGAATCTAGTCCGGATCTTGAATCAAACGACCAAAAGGACCTGTAACACATGACAGGTTAATGCCCCAAGCTAAACCTATAAGTCCATGGAGAAAAATCTCCATATCATGATTTTTACCCAAATCATCCTAGTTAACTATATCGAAGCCTACCTCTAAGCAATATGGCAGAATCTCCCCCATACAAAGTGGACTATCAAAAATCGTCACCTGTCAAAATATAATCTATCTCTTTTAAACTAAGAAAATTTCGGCAGCACTTCCCGTAGGAAAAATGTCTTTCCAGAATTTATACAAGTCCATATATGAAAGCAGAAATAATTTCTAACTCTGGAAAGTCAAATTTTGCCTAACTCCCTGAATTAGTAGAAATTTGGGCAGCACTCTCTTTAGAAAGGGAGATTTCCCAGATTTATACTAAGTCAGATATGTACTCAAAAGACAACTCGAGCTTCAACTTAGACAAGATTTAACTTACTCCTTAGTTTTGCAGAAATTTCGGCAGCACTCCCTTTCGAAAAGTGTTATTTCAAAATTTATACAAAGCTAAGTCCAGAATTTGAGAATAACTTTGACTTCTCAAAGTTCGATTTTATCTAACTCCTTGAATCAGTAAAAATTTGGGCAGCACTCCCTTTAGAAAGAGAGACTTTCCAAATTTTTACTAAGTCAAATATAAAGAAAAGACAAGTTGGACTTTGACAAGTCAACAATTAACTAACTCCTTGGATTTGTAGAAATTTCGGCAGCGCTTCCTGTAGAGAAAGTAGCTTGCCAAGATTTCTACAAAGCCAAGTACAAAAACTGATCCCAGAAAATGCGAGAATTGATCTAAGTAAAAAACTCTTATCTCAGAAAATGCGGGAATTGAAACCAACTCCTATAGCTCTAGCACATGGCGAGCGACTAAAGCAACTACCTATCAAACTGAAACTCAGACCAAGTAGTAACCTCACTCAGCCACATGCAGGCCAAACCATAGAGGTAAGTACTCTCACCATCCCATAGTTCATCTGGACAGACGATAGTTCATAATCTTTCAGTAACTTAACCCCCTATACCCAGCTTACATAAGGCACAAGGTCAGGTCACCCTTGCGTTCCAGCATATGCGAGGCTTTGAGCCAGACCCTCTGAACTTACAGAATGATCTAACTCTCTGCCTGATCCATTTCTCTCTGATCCAATATGTGCGTGACATTGGGCTAGATCACCTGAACTTACAGAACAATCTCCCCTTTGTCAGGTTCATTTTCTCAGAATAAAAGCAGGAAGAGACTGAGTCACCTAAACTTATAGAATGACTCAGATCTCCTCGTTCAGAACCAGATAAACAGAGGAAAACCCAAAATAAACAAGGCGACCAAGGCAGATGAACTTACAGAATGTACTTGGTCCCTGAAAAGTCAACCATAGTCAGCCCTCACAAGTCAGAGCAGTCAGGCCACTTAAACTTATAGAACACCCTGATCCTTTATGAGCAATCAGACCCCCTAAACTTATAGAAGGGTCTGACGCTCCATACAAACCAAAATAAACAAAGCACTGAGTCTCCCCAAACTTATGAAGACCGCCCAGCCTTAGTGACCCAGTCAACCATCATGCACATTAGTCCGCCATCCTGCCTTCCCAGATGTTGTTTCTTTTAACAGTCTGATTTCATTCAATCAACAAAGTTGAAACTGAACTTGAGCAAGCATTCTTTTACTTAGTCTGATTCAGTGTCCTGAAAGTCAAACAAAAGTCAAAGTAAGGCTGCACACCATATACTCAGTCAAAGATGCAATGGGAAATACAGGTAGAGGCTATAACTGGGTTTATAGAGGGAAAGCAATGGTTACCTTACAATTCCCTGTCTCCAGAACGCCTCTTGAGTTCCGGCAGGGCTCCCGCAATCGGTGGGCTGACTCCCCACAGAGTCTTTCTGCGGATTACGGGTTGCAATCCTGCCTGCCGCCTTCCTCTCAGATCAGGATTAGACTTAGAGTCAAAAAAGGATAGAATGAGGGGTTTCAGACGCTCGAGATACAAGAGGGGGACAATTCAACTCCCAGGAGAGGGCCTTGTTGCCTTGACTCGCCTGAGGGCCCCGCAATGGCGGCCAAAACGCACAACAACTTGGTCGTCAGAAGTCAAATCCCCGACTGTTCACTTCCTAACGACCCTCCCAATTGCAACAACAACCTCCCCCTTGACCGCCGTACTCTTTTTTCTAACTGAGTTGTAGCCATGCAACTTAGTAAGTTTGTATTCAATCAGCGCACATGCCTATGCTCTTCTCGAACGAGCTACTAGTATCGGTCAAAGACTGCAGGCACGACAAGTGGCAAGCAGTCGCCGAGGCGAAACGCACCCGGAGACGCGATCAGGCCGGCTATGCACAGCAACAGCGTGCTCCAGCTTGGTACCGTGGTAGTGCACAAGGCCAAACACAACGTGCCACCTTGCTGTACTCAGCAATGTGCAATGTGAAACACAACGGACACAGCAATTGCCACGACTGCAACTACCAACAACAACTCGTTGGAAGGCCCAGCAGTCAGCACCTGATCTTCGCAGCTGGGCTCAAATACACAGCAAAACGGTTACCCTCGACAGCAGCAGTCTGAGGCCAGTTCACCAACAAAAAATGGCCATGCACCTTCTCGAAGTAAGGTCGGCAGTCCCTCTCTAACTCCCCTGCTCCTCCTTCCACTGCTTACTCGTTGGCACTTTCATCAAGGGGCAGGGCGATCGTAGTGGAAACAACGACAAAGCTCCACGAACATCGCGACGAAGACTACGAAGCAGAGCAGCATGCTGATCCCGAATAGGGGTACATGGATTGTTCCACCACTCACCACCTGCGTCAGATGAGAACGAATCTTCCGCTAAACCATTGAAAAACCCACACCAGCTCCACTATGTTCTTCCCTGCTCAAAGGCCACGACTGAGAGTGCACCTTTCGCTAAGAGATGGTTGGGTGCATCTTCCGAAGGAAGCGATTTTCACGACGAGCAGGGTCGAGGTCAGGATGACAAATATCGCCTGGGTCTCGATGCTGACCACGAGCAACAGCAGCCCGGCCCCCGATTTGCACGCAGTCTGGCACCGTAACGCGACCTTTGGCTCACCCCAACGCTGCAGCGAGTAGGAGGGCGCGGGCCCCGCTGCGAAGTCTGTAGCGTAAGCCCAAGTGATGCGGGTCCCGTGGGAACAGCCACTGGGACAGGCTTGGGCCGCACAGTCAAACAGTGCGGCAGCATCCCACAGGTGGCCCAAAAAAATAACCCCGCCCAGGCATATTTCATCATCTTGCGGGCCCTGGCGGGTACGCTCACACTCAAACCTCTCTAAGTTGATCGTGGGTGGCAGACGGTGCACCTGCAAAAGGGGGTTCGCTGCTCAGGTTTATTCCGTCTCGTGGGCAAAACTCGCCCGCCGGCTCGCATGCACGTTGAACACCTCGGCCCGTCTTTTCATGATGGGCAGGATAGGGGAATTTTGCCGGCCTTCCGAATGCACGGAGGTTCGTAAACCAACCAAAAGGAGGCTCGTGCTCAAGGTCTTTGACCGTCGTGTTGACTCCCTAATCTGGGGTCGCGCCTGAGTCGATAGGTACTAAAGCAAAAATAATAGCATGGCAGAATTTAAGTTACTCGGGACTTTTGATCGTCAAGATATGACGAACGGGGAAAACAAAAATGTTAGCTCCGTCCTAACGCCGCCGACGGCAAAACCAAGGGGGATGGCCCCGCCTTCACGCCACCGATAACAAAACCAAGGGGGATAGCCCCGCCAGGCCCTCAACCCCTCGTCCTTTTTGCGCCACTCCGATATTCCGCGTTGTCGCTGCTCGTCCTCGATCCCTGAATCTCCCTGATGAAAGTCTGATGCCGTAACCAACAACGCTAGGCCCAAGTTTGGGTTTGCCCGGACGGACGTCTAAATAAAACGGGCACAGTGCAACGCACTGGCCTCCCGAAACGCTCTCAGAAGTCACATTGTTGCCGATGTCGTCCGCCGTACGTACGCCCAGGTCACAGGCAAGCACCCCAATCAACAAGACATAATTTTTTTAGTCCCTATTTAATCAGAAGGAAGAAATTTTATGGTCGGCGATCACGCCGACTCTCTAGCCATCAACAAACAAAGAGGATCACGCGCGCCTCAAATTCACGTGCCCACACACTCTCTGTTCTAGTTAACCATCCAGTCAGTGTAAATCACAAACGCAGTCGCGCCTAGCGCGGTATACTTAAGCTTTAGACTAAACTTATTTTATGCCGCTTGCAAAAACCCGGGCGGATACCCTTGTAAGGGTATTCGCGCCGACAACTTACCGGACCATATTAGCGACGTCCCCGTCGCTTCGCCAAATCAGAAGCTATAAATTCATCCACACTCCAAATGCTGACGAGAAAGGAGTCAATCCGATTAGCCGACAGACACAGGGTAGAGCCCTCCATCAAACCATGCCTCCACAACTATACGCTGCCAGGTTTTTAACCCGGGCCCTCACCGCCCAAGCATTAGGACGCTGACGGCATAAGTTCCAAAGACCTTCGCAATCGTCCTCTCCCCGGTCCTAGACAACCTTCGGCTTTTCATTGGGTGTCCCTAGCCCTGGCTAAAACTAGGGATGCGGGCCCTAACCGAGACCTTCGAAGGCACTCTCACCTTCCTTCTCAGAAAACCTCTCATAATCAAATACACATACGTATATATGTATACTTAACATCCACTCCGCTCTTTCTGCAGTCCAGTACAGAAAGGCTAGGTCTCCATCTTGGCCCACCATAGCCTGGCTGATTGGACCAGGACTACGACCCACCGCATTGTTATTTATAGCGGCAGTACCCTCGTTGGTTATGCAACGATAGGTTTTTCTCCTGATAAGCATTCAATCAGGATTCCCCCAAAATTCTCAACCTTCACTATCCCATGGAGTAATTTCCCTGGGACGGGCAACTCCCCTTAAACTTTTACTCCGCGGTCCCGCAGCCAGGTTGCGCCGGCTAGCAGCCAACCTCTGGGGCTACGCCCTAGAGGTACTAACCCGTACCGTTTAGCTTGGTATTTTTTAATATGTCCCAGAACTAGCACAGGTGGTTAGACGGAGCGTCCTAAAACAAAATTACGGGCCAACTGCGCGATTACGTAGGGGTCTGAAGGCATTTACCAACCCTCCCACAAAAGGCATGGCATCCTTCGCACGCTCACAAACAAAATCACCGCTAGGTCCACAAGGTCGTGACCCCTGGCTTGATCAGAGTCAACAGTCACCCATCCTGATACATCTCTCGCCCTGCACTCATTGCGACCTTCTCAAACATTCCAAGCAAATGTGGCCCTTTTCGTCAGACTTTATCACTCATCAGACAATTTACCATGCCATAAAGGTGAGTCTTCCAACAATAAAACCATCCCCTTTTCCAAAAATCCAAGGGGGTCTCATCATAGAACAAAACATCCCCTCCTCTAAAAATTCGAGAGGGTCTCATTATAACACATACCACCCCTTCTCCAAAAATCAAGGGGGTCTCATCATAAAACAAAACATCACTAAGAGACCATCTTATGGGTCCTCGTCACAATTTAAGCAATCAACAACCGGCATGGTCAAGCACCCGAGTCTCAAAGACTCATAAATCCTCTAAAAGTCCTTACAACCTTTCACAAACGGACTGCACTTCCTCCCCTTATACTCTGCCCCATTAACTGCCCGTGAGCAGGTCGCATGAGTATACCGGGGTGTAGGCAGCTTTACATATCACACATTCACACATCTTTCACGCAAAGCCAACATTCATGAGGATAAAGCCACACAAGTGAGAGTGATAGTGATCGTCACAAAACCAAGCCTCATAGGGTCTCAACCCAATATGTACACCACGATAAAATGTCTCTCTCAAGAACACCATAGGTACCCCGCCCTCACGTCCCACTCTGTTGAGTAACCCATGTCTCGAACACACGAGTACCTCAGAATATACCCCAAACATACACAAAAGCTCAAATCACGCAATCTATCCCAACTGTACACACCAACACATCACCCATTTGGGCACAACCACTTAAATCACACCAAAAAAGGAAACAAACGATTCGTCTAGTACTGCAATCTACATATGTACAAACGGACAAACTAGTCACGACTACACCTAACTGTGCACAAGAAGCTTTGATTCTGCTGACGTATAGGCAAACCAGTCCCTAATCACTTATCTCAGTGACTCCTAGCTTCACCTATATGGCTGAGCTTTACTCCTGTCTACATCCCAAGTTACTTTATCGGACCATTATTGCGAGAGTTCCCCTCCAATCTGTTTTCCCTCTCCCACAATCAACTCCCAGTTGTCTAAGTCGTCTGGACTCAATGCCTCTACTTTCAGCTGAGCCTAGACTATATCGCGCTGATCGCGCCCCTTTCCCTATCGTTCCTCTCCTTTTCTATTTTCGGGCTTGTCTTGCTTCCCTACACCTGCGAGGTGTATGACCGGCCTTCCCACAGTAATTACATACTACCTTCGACCGCCAGTCTCGTATCCTCTTCTTTCTGCGCTCCTTTCTACTTCCTCTTTCCATCACACTTCTCTGCGACTCTTGTAGCGCAGGGGAAGAAGATGGTCCTGTCGATCGAGCCTCTGATGACCAGGGAGGTTCATACTCCTCTTTTTCTTCAACTACCCTCTTGCCTTCACCTCTCTTCTCACAGTGCCTCAACTTCTTTTTCTTCCTCGCCTCGCGCAGAATATAGCAGAGACGCTGGTCAAAATCTCCTTTTATAAAGTTTTCTCGTATCTTATCCCATATAAGTCTTCCTTTTGTCCCACGGATCAAGTCTCGCTGCTCTGCACCCGTAAAACTCATAAGGAAGACAAAACAGTTGCCATGCTCTGACAGTGCCCAAACCTTGAGTGAAGCATGCTCATATTCCGCCAGAAACTGCCTTGCTGACACATAATCATACCATTCTATCTTCTCAAGATCATCCCTGGTCGATTGCTCTTCACCCAGTCGGTATTTATTCCTCATGTCATTATGGAATCTCCTCCATGATGACTCCGCCTTTCTGATCAATCCACCGACTTCCTCCTTCAGATCTACATGGATAAACCTTATGACCTCTTCTAAYATCTGCTCCTCATTCCATTCGCGTTGGGACGCCATCTGTTCAACTTTATCGAGGAAGTCAGAGACATGGCAGCCGTTGAAGAGGTCAATCTCCACTCTGGGTGTGTTCGCTCGCTCCCAATCCCGCATACTAGGCAAATGAGCGGGCTCCTTGACCGCATTCTTCTCTCGCAGGCCTTCCATCTCAGGTTCCTTCGATCCCATCACCTGTTGAACAAACAACGATTGGTTAACGTCGAGACTCAAGATGAGTCACGTATCAAAAAATACAGAACCTATCATACTAAACTTACCCCTACACTTGCCTTCGCAATACCATAGGCCGTGTACATCTTATACTGACAAGGTTCCTCAAGGTTAATCATAGGCAGACAATAGTAATCACTACGGCAGTAGGTAGTGAGAGGCCTATAGTCAAGTCTGAAGGAGAGCACTTTAGTAGGACGATAAAAGGCCCCTTCTATCAGTCCACTGCTGCCCGTAGCCCATCCCAGTCATCAATTTCCTCATTTGGATCATGAGAAATGACATATACGTCAACTATATTGGCTGTGTTCCTGAGCCACTGACTAGGGGGCGAGAATCTCGGGTCCAAGCACAAGTCATATATCAATTCGCACATATAGCGCCCATACTCCTATCCCCGCGCCCTCAACGCAGCTTCAGCTGCCTCCTCTACCCTCGCCTGCCCACCAAAACTCTTATCTATGAGGAACTCAGGCAGGGTGACTCGCAGTGGAGCAGATGGAAGCGCGAACTCTCCAGCGTACTTAACCTCTACACGGGTTAGTACTTGCTCTTCCTCGTCACGGAACACTTCCCTCGCCCACTTTGCTGCAGCTGCCTCAGCTACCCTTAAAGGCTTAACAAGCAGGCTCCCATGCCCAAGCGCCAACTCTATCCCATGCTTGATCCAGAATGAGGGCGAGGCATACAGCGTCACCCTTACAATCGCACACTCCCGCCCATCATCAAATCCGGACTCGATCCAGGCGAAGATGTCCGCGCCCATCAACATACCCCACCATGAAGAGAGGTACTCTCCTGCTCTGACCCGCCTGGGTAAAGACTTCTCGAGCCCTTCCTCTGTCTCAATAGTTCTGAGCATACACGGGTCTTCCCGTGCATAAGGCATCCCGAGTTGCCTTTGCTTTGTCTGGGTTCTGCCCATCACAGACAAACGTCCAGCACGCGCCTTCCGTTATTAAAATGACAATCCCTACCCCTCTTGGAAGAGCGATCAAACGTACAGACTTAATGGCCAACCATGAGCCAAATGCTGGACTGGAGACATTCATATAAATTTCTACAGACTGGTACGATCCAAAACATAATCCCAATAAAATAACCCACACGAAATACTCTTGAAAAGGATATCTACTTAAACATATAACTTCGCATAATTAGGCGTAAACTAGACTTACAAGGTCTGACATCCATAGATGAGTCCAATATATAACTCACAGTAACATCCTCAAAACAAATGGTCTCAAGTCTTTAGCTTCCTATTAAGTGGATGGTCCAAACGTGAAACGGTTCGTGCGAAGGTCTAACATCAATTACAACTCATTGCCCTATTAAAGGTAAGTAAAATAGTCCAAGTGTTAGCTCCCTCACTGTTACTCCGACTAACCTCTAGCATCAGTTACCCTCCTTTAACAGGCGCTACGCAAGTCTACTACTTCCCGTAGTCCTTTCTATTAGGGTCTTTCCACGGTGCTCACTACATCTCTTTGCTACCTTATACGCCTAGTTTCAAACCTACCATGTTGGGCAAGCCTCAGACTTTCATGGCTATATAACTCAAACAATTGCTTAGAACCCAAATTCCAGGATCTCAATTCATATTTATACAGACTCTCAATATTCTTAGCCTAACTCTCCTCGAAGTCCCTAGACGACTTCTAAGATAGTAGGCTTCCTTTACTCATTCTATGCCTCGCCCTAAAGCCAAAGTGCTATATTGCACCCTTAATCACTCAGGTAACTTCCCTTAGCCATAATGGGCACCTTACACGGCCAACTCCCACAACCACCACGCTTAGCTTTGTTGATACCACCCCATCTTACCTTAGTCGCATCAAACATGCAAATCATTGCCCAAACCTGTCAACTATCGGGGTCAGAAAAGGTATCAACTCCAACTACCGTCATATTAGTCAAAGTACGCCAGTGCATAGTCGAAGTACGTGCGCGAATAATCAACGTATATGGACGCATAGTCAAAGCTTATCCCTATCGCGCCGCCCTTACTGCACCGAACAAAACCAACTCGCACAATCACCCCTCACTCGGTCTCTATCCAATACCAACAATCGATTAGCCACGAAAGCTGAGAGAAACTTCTTACTTTGCCTATTTCTCACATTCCAATACTCGGATGTCATTCCACCAGGGACAACGGTAGGCAGCCGTTATCCCCGGCAACAACGCCACCTGTCGAGCGCATCGGTCTGGCACCGCACCAGGGCAGCGCTAGACCCTCCCGGCCGCGTCACGCAGGAGTTGGTTTAAATCCTTCGTCACAAATATACATGTAGAGCTTCCGCAAGCCGCTCCGGCCGAGTGCGCCAGCCATACCTCTCGCGAGCCCCTACGACAGGATAGGGCCTACGCGAGGCACGACTTACCTCCACCTTACGGGAGCTGTCACCTCCCTTCGGTGGGCGTATCCCCGTCGAGCTACCAGTCCACAGTACGGAAGCTAATCAGTTGCAATCGCAGAGGTGGACCAGCCGAGGGCGTTTCTCGTTCGTTGTAGCATAGGGGGGTATGCGCGGTAGTACGCCTCTATCGGACCCGCACGCGAATCGACATCTTGGGGGGCTGAAGTCCTGAGCGCGGCCCGTCGTCGGTCGACTAGGACGCATCCCACACACCACGCGCACACCTATGAAACGACAGAATACAAACAACGCGACAACGCTCCTAGTCCCCCGGTGACCATCCCATATCTCTCCGGTCCGGAAATCGGATAGACGTCGCGCGCGAGGCTTAGTTAAAAACCGTGCGGACGCAGGGCTATCTCATATCGACTCGCAATGCAAGTGTGCGCAAGAAGTGACTGTCGCAATGATGGCGTACTATGTAGTGCCCATAATTGTGCGGTCCTCGTTAATATCGAGGGTCGCATTCGACACTCAAGTGTCGGCTGACACGCGCCTTGAGGGTTAATCTGTCGACGCTGGACAACCGCCAAGCGCGGTTGAAGACCACACACCCTCTTCTGCACTCTGTGCAGAGTGGGGCAAATAGGCTCCGCACGGGGGCAGATTCCTTCCCTGCACAGTCTAGGGCTTGGGATGTCCTGGACAAGGACCTTGAATCCCGGCCCAGGACCAACGTCCGACCATGAAAATCTCTAAGAAGCAAAGGATAAAAGAGAATCTCCCTTTTTCTCTCAAGCCATAATCTGGCTAGCCCTTGCGCACCCTCCAACCATATATGTATGTAATCGCAGACAATCACATCCATAGTCCGAATCACAAACGCACCTGCAATCACATCAAAGATTCATCCAGAAGTCCACGCACTACACGGGGTCAACTTCAACCATTCCTTACACTCATACCCTTTGCTTTAGCCATACAAGCCTCACTCGTGCAACTCTTAAATAAATACTCAGTACTTTTGTTGGATGGCCATTCAATAAAGTCCGGGTGAAAACACAACAAAACAGTTCAATTACAAGGCTAAAACCTTTAGGTTGAGTGACATGGGTGAATTGGAATTGAATCGTAAACCGATGAGTCGGGAACCGACGTGTTATCAATGATAACAGAAGATGACCCTCAAGGGATCAAGCGGAATCTAGTCCGGATCTTGAATCAAACGATCAAGAGGACCTGTAACACATGACAGGTCAATGCCCCAAGCTAAACCTATAAGTCCATGGAGAAAAATCTCCATATCATGATCTTTACCGAAATCATCCTAGTTAACTATATCGAAGCCTACCTCTAAGCAATATGACAAAATCTCCCCCATACAGAGTGGACTATCAAAAATCGCTACCTGTCAAAATATAATCTATCTCTTTTAAACTAAAAAAATTTCGGCAGCGCTTCCCGTAGGAAAAGTGTCTTTCCAGAGTTTATAGAAGTCCATATATGAAAGCAGAAATAATCTCTAACTCTGGAAAGTCAAATTCTGCCTAACGCCCTGAATTAGTAGAAATTTGGGCAGCACTCCCTTTAGAAAGGGAGACTTCCAAGATTTATACTAAGTCAGATATGAACTGAAAAGACAACTCGAGCTTCAACTTAGACAAGATTTAACTTACTCCTTAGTTTTGCAGAAATTTCGGCAACACTCCCTTTCGAAAAGTACTATTCTAAAATTTATACAAAGCTAATTCCAGAATTTGAGAATAACTTTGACTTCTCAAAGTCCAATTTCGTCTAACTCCCTTAATTAGTAAAAATTTGGGCAACACTCCCTTTAGAAAGGGAGACTTTCCAGATTTTTACTAGGTCAGATATAAAGAAAAGACAAGTTGGACTTTGACAAGTCAACAGTTTACTAACTCCTTGGATTTGTAGAAATTTTGGCAGCGCTTCCCGTAGAGAAAGTAGCTTGCCAAGATTCATACAAAGCCAAGTACAAAAAATGATCCCAGAAAATGCGAGAATTGATCTAAGTAAACAAAACTTATCTCAGAAAATGGAGGAATTGAAACTAACTCCTATAGCTCTATCACATGGCGAGCGACTAAAGGAGCTACCTATCAAACTGAAACTCAGACCAAGTAGTTACCTCACTCAGCCACATGCAGGCCAAACTACAGAGGTAAGTACTCTCACCATCCCAAGTTCATCTGGACAGATAATAGTTCATAATCTTTCAATAACTTAACCCCTAATACCCAGCTTAAATAAGGCACAAGGTCAGACCACCCAAACTTATGGAATGCGCCTAACTTAGCCATTGAATATACACAAAACAAAGGGCACAACTACTTTTCTCTTCTTTGGGCATATGACTAGACCACTCCTACTCGCCCTGAACTGTTTAAGATAGCCATGTTATATATACTTGTCTTCCCTTTCGTCTTCTAAGGCTGCATATGACTGAACTAACTTGAGTTCAGTCTGCCCCAGTTTACCACCATTTTTATTATTAGTTATACTCTCTTTAGGTTGTGATAGGCTATAGTCAGACCACCTAAACTTATAGAACAGTCTGATTAGCTCGTGCTCAAAATAGAGTAGTAGTAAAATATAGCCAAGTTTTAACCATTGGATTTCATCATGTGCGAGGCTTTGAGCTAGACCCCCTGAACTTACAGAATGATCTAACTCTCTGCCTGATCCATTTCTCTCTGATCCAATATGTGCGTGACATTGGGCTAGATCACCTGAACTTACAGAA
>BFEA01001004.1:169627-186433 GCA_003427395.1 Chara braunii
CTCCTGATGAGTCGGTGAAACTCCGACGAAACAGTTTGTCACAGCCCCTCGTTTGTTGTCCTCTTCTCTCTCTCTGCCTACGGTTTACCGGGCAGTTCTATTTGTGACAATATATATATATATATGAAACTCCGACGAAACAGTTTGTCACAGTTCCTCGTTTTTTGTCCTCTTCTCYCTCTCTGCCTACGGTTTACAGGGCAGTTCTATTTGACGATATATATATATATATATATATATATATATATATGTCACAGCCCCTCGTTTGTTGTCCTCTTTTCCCTCTCTGCCTACGGTTTACCGGACAGCTCTATTTGACGATATATATATATATAAAGGGGAATAAGTATGAGACGATCACTTCTCACAATCACGGTGAAACTCCTCATAACCATATATATGTTTGTGATCGCAGGAAGTCAAATCCAAATCCGAACCACAGTACATACATGCAATCACATAAAAGAGTCAAACAAAAGTTCACGCACTACACGGAGTCAACTCCAACCAATCTCTACACTCATACCTCTCGCTTTAACCATGCAAGCCCAAACCTCTGTCCAACCAACCATAATTAAATACTCAGTACCTTTGTTAAATGACCATTCACTCAAAGTCAAGGTGAAAGCCTTAATAAAATAAAAGAATCACCAGGGCTAAAGCCTTTTAGGTTGATTATGAGGGTGAATTGGAATTGAGTCGTAGACCGACGAATCGGCAACCGACCTTTTATCAGTGATAACAGAAGGTGATCCTTGTAGGATCAAGCTGAATCTAGCCCAGTCGTTTAAGAAGACCTGTAACACAAAACTGGCCAATCCCCAAGCTAACATCATAAGTGTATGGAGAATACAGCTCCATAGCACATTCTCATCCAACATCCTTATACAAGCTAAGCCTAAGTCTGACTCTAAGCCAGTGCCTAAAGAAAGGTAGACCATGACAGAATTTCCTCTATACAGAGTGGATTGTCAAAATCGCCACCTGTCAAAATATAATCTAACTCCTCTGAACTAAAAAAATTTCGGCAGCGCTTCCCATAGGAAAAGTGCCTTCACTGAGTTTATAATACCCCAAATATTAAAAAAAAAAAAAAAACTCAAATTATGTCAAGCCAAAATTTGTCTAACCCCCTGAATTAGTAAAAATTTGGGCAGCACTTCCTTTAGAAACGTAGACTTCCTAGATTTATACTAAGTCAGATATGAACTCAGAAACAAAACATGAGTTCAACTAAAACAAAGTTTAACTAACCCCTTAGATTTTTAGAAATTTCGGTAGCGCTTCCGGTAGAGAAAGTGTTATTCCAAAATTTAATACAGAGTTAATTTCAGAATCTAAGAATGACCTTGACTTCTCAAGGTCTAATTTTGTCTAACTCCCTGAATTAACAAAAATTTGAGCAGCACTCCCTTTAGAAAAAGAGGTTTTCCAGATTTTTACTAAGCCAAAAAGTCAGAAAAATCGAACCCTGAAAAAAACAAAATTTGATTAACACCTTGGCTTTGTAGAAATTTTAGCAGCGCTTTCCGTAGAGAAAGTGGCTTACCAAGATTTATACAAGACCAAGTATAAAATAAAAGATAACAGAAAATGCAAAAATTGACCTAAGTAAAAAAAACTTAGCCCAGAAAATGCAGGAATTGAAACTAACTCTTATGGCTCTAGCATGTGGCGAGCAACTAAAGCAACTACCTATCAAACTTAAACTCAGACTAAGTAGTAACCTCACTCAGTCACATGAAGGTCAAACCAGAAAGGTAAGTACTCTCACCATCCCAAAGTCAACCTTGTCAAACAATAGTTCGTAATCTTTCAATGATTTATGCCCTTATACCCAGCTTACATAAGGCATAAAACTAGGTCACCCAAACCTATGAGAACCTGCCTAGCTCAGCCAGAATATACACAAATATAGGGCACAACAACTTTTCTCTTCTTTGGGCACATGACTAGGCCCCCCACTAGTCGCCCTGAACTGTTTAAGTATCCAAATTATATATAATTGTCTGTCCTTAGTCTTATAAGGTACCATATGACCGGACCGATCAACTTAGTTCGAGGTCTAGCCTGCCTCTTCTTACCACATATTTATTCTTAATTAATACTCGCTTCAATTATGATAAGCTATAGTCAGACCATCCAAACTTATGAAAAAATGTCTGACTAGCCTGTTCATAAGTAATACAATATAAAATATAAACAAGTTTTACCTTTTGATTCTAACATGTGCGTGGCTTCAGACGAGACCTCCCAAACTTATGGGAACCTGTCCGGTCTGTCGCCAAAATCATCTCTCAGAATGAAACAAAGAGGGTCAGAGTCATCCAAACTTATGGAAAAATGCTCAACCCTCCTTCAAAAACTAAATAAGCATATAAAAAACCCCAAAGGAAAAAAACGACCAAGCCATCCAAACTTATGGAAAAATGCTTGGTCCTTGAAAAGGCAATCACATTCAACCCTCGCAAGTCAAAGCAACCAGACCACCCAAACTTATGGGAACCTGTCTGGTCCTTCAGGCAATCCAAAATAAACATAGCACTGAACCCTCCAAACTTATGGAGACTCTCCCAGCCTTCGGTTGACCTAGTCAAACATGCAATACTGCCTTCCTCCCACCTTTCCCCCAGATGCAATCCCATAATCTGCAACTTGCACAATCATTCCTTTAGTTAAGTCTGGTTTGTCCTAAAAGTCAAATAGAAAAGTCAAAGTAGGGATGCATACAATATACTCCGTCAAAACATAACAAGGAGCGCAGTTAAGGGTGATAACAGGGTTTTTAGAAGGAGAGCAATGGTTACCTTTCAATTCCCTGCCTCCAGAACTCCTCCTGAGTTCCGGGAGAGCTCCTGCAATCGGTGGGCTGACTCCCCACAGAGTCTTGTTGCGGTCCTACGGGTTGCAATCCCGCCTGCCGCCTCCCTCTCAGAACCACAGACTAGACTTAGAGTAAGAAGGATAGAAAAAAGGGTTTAAGACTCTCGAAATACAGGAGAGGGACAA
This sequence comes from Chara braunii, assembly GCA_003427395.1. Taxonomy (NCBI): domain Eukaryota; kingdom Viridiplantae; phylum Streptophyta; class Charophyceae; order Charales; family Characeae; genus Chara; species Chara braunii. Next base: position 172,637 of record BFEA01001004.1, read on the forward strand.
CTCAACTCTTAGGAGAGGGCCTTGCAACCTTCATTCGCCTGAGGGCCCCGCAATGACGGCCAGAATGCGCAGTAAGAACAGCCGAACCGCAGTCAAACTGTCCGTTGTTGACTCGTCGATGACTCTCCCATCTTGCAGCAAGGACCCTTGTCCTTCAACAGCTCAGCCATTCCGCCACTTCGTGACCAAAAAATGCACAGACCACAGCTTAAGACAAGACTGTGATCAAAAGAAAGAAAGCACAACCTTCTTTCCAACGCCCCACAGTGTGATAGCAACGCAGTCCGACTGGCCACGCAGTGTGCAAAGCATACACAGATATTGGTTGTGTCGCTCTTACCGAACTTCGATAAGTATCCAACCCTCGGTTGGACTCATGCCACTTTGGCCCGATAGGATGAGCAACTCACCAACTAACAAGTAACCCGACACTTCCCAGCCAGCCTGCAACTGCTTTGACCTGCACAACAAGTCGTGCGTTGGCCAGCAAATAAGCCTACAGTCATACGGTTGGGCTTCCACGCGACAGGCCAGACTGCATATAAATCAGCAAGCCTTTCGACCTCGCAGCTAACTTCACGCCCTTTCCGGCTGTTGCTCTACTCCATGTACTGAAAACGAAAACGAACCTCCTCCTCGTATACGGCTAGGTACATTGTCCGTTTCCCCATGCGCAACTTGCAACCTTATAGCCTCCGATTCGTTTCACAAAATCTTAGTTCGAGTTTACCGTCCCACTCGCCGCATCCTAACATCCCTATTCAGCACGTTACTTCGTCCGTTTCTGATAAGAAACAATGGCATCGAATTTCCTCCCCTGCCATCTTAAGCTTTCAATCCAGATGGAACCCCCTCCTCGACTATGGGGGTATGCACCGTCCTTCTGAAAACGTACAGGATCGGGCGCTATGCACAACACAAGCATCTCAGCCCGCCCGTTCCCATGTGAGTACTCCCTCTCTCTCTCCCTCTCTCTCTCCCTCTCTCTCTCTCCGACTTACCTCTCTACCCTTGTAATCCTTCTCGACTGAATGCACCTGGCCAGGAACCCGCCCGGGTGCATCCCCCTCTTCCTTTCGCACAACTTATACAAGTTGTATAACCGATCCACTCACCTTTTGTCCGTTCTGGACCTACCACCGGATGCGTACTGCCTGGAAACCCCCATATTCGTCCTTCTCTCGCTTAATTCTGTGAAGGATCGACTAAACAGGCTATCAGTAGCTGCGCCCGACTAGTCTTCCGCCATGGCTTGGCGCATCTCCCATCTTATCTAGCGCACTTCCTAGTAACCTAGTGCCAAAACTAACTTCGCCATTGCACTCGCCCTACCACAAAACTCCCGCAACATGTCTCTCCTTGGCCTATTTCACGATGAATCGGTTGATCTTCGAGTTTACCTGCTCCCTCCATAGCTATCTCCGAGAACCTTCGCGCAACGACTTTCCCCTCCTAACTCTACATCTACTAACCTTCTTTCGAAACTGACTACGGATTTGAAGTCGCAGACCCCGAAAACACTCACTTAGTTCGTTTCCCCGCTATTAGGAGACGCCCCTTCGTTCACTCTTCTAGCATTGTCACCTTTGTCGTTCACCATCTCTTTTCTCGCACGTTTCTTCTCCTACTAACTCATATTCTGCTAACTTACTAAAACCCCAGAATTGACTCTTTTCCTTCTCAAAACCGATCCCTAACGACCGCGCTCCGTGTTTTGCCCACTCCGCCCCGCCTGTGTTTTTTTTTTCTCCGCCATCTCCGCACGCACCCGGCGCGATTTTCAGGTCAGATTCGCTCCCACTTTGCCTGCTTGCTGCCTCCGCTTTCCTCCCTTCTCGCTCAGCATTAGCACCCGCCGTGTCCTGGTCTCCGGCCGTCGCCTCTCGCTTCCCTCACTTAGCCCGCTAGCGCCTCAGTGTGGCAGTCCCTGCAGCTGCTCCAGCCGGCCTGATGGAGATTTCAAGGAGGATCCGCCTTTAGGCAGTTCGATTAGCCTTTGGTCCCTATATTCTATCTGCATTCCTGGCCTTAACGCACAGTCCTATGGCCTTGCTTCAACGCCAACTCAACAACTCTAGCTATACCGAAATTCCAGCCACGACCTGCACACCAATATAGCAGGATGCCCTCACCAGCGTTTCCCCTGGCGACCCGCTTTTGTTTGCTGGCCTTCGGGCCCTAAGGAGGCAAGCCCTCATGCAGATAGTCAGTCGTAGGGTCAGGGGCACGGCCAGTGGCAAGCCTAAAGCGTGGGCCTAGACGAGACAGCCCCGATGCAGATCTTGGGGTAAATAGCAAGATACTTAAGTAAGAACTTTAAAGACCGAAGTGGAGGGGAGTCCCGTGGGCATACTCACACCCACTAGCTCGTATGCACGTCTGAGCTCCTCGGTCCATATCTCGAGACAGGCAGGATAGAGGGCTTTCGCCGGCATCCCGAGCATGCCTCACCCCCCCACCCACGGCCCCACTATTTCTTCATTCATACGTTAACCTCTCCGGTCCTCCTTTTAAGTCAGGTGGCCCCGAGGAATTTCATCAGCGGCCTCATCCAAAATACCTAAACTTTTAATCGTCAGAGTATGACAAATGAGGGAAAAGCACCCGCCAGCACCGCTCTGACACCTCCGTCGCTGACAAAACCAAAGGGGGATAGCCTCGTCGGACCCTCGACCCCTCGGTCCCCTTGCGCCACTCTAATCCCTGCGTCGTCGGTGCTTAGTCTCAATCCCTGAATCTTCCCAACGAAAATCTGACGCCGTAACCGCTAGTGCTAGGCCCACGTCTTGGTCTAGCTCTGACGAGCACCTAGAATAAACCAATATTGCACGACGCGCAGAGCTACTAAAAATGTTTCAAAGCCCCCTTGTTATCAATGTCGTCCTCCGCGCATACACACAAATCACAGACAAGCGCATCAATGATCAATACATAATCTTTTTTATCCTAACTTAATCAGAAAAATAAAAATAAAGCCGACGATCACGCCCGTTCTTCAATTATCAACAAAATAAAAAGATCACGCTCGCTTCAAATCTGCGCGCCCACACACGCTCTACTCTGGTCAACCAATCAGCCAACATAAACCTCAGACACAGCCGCACCTTGCACGGTATTCCCTAAATCTTAAATCAAACTTATTTTTTGTCGCTTGCAAAACCCAGGGCGGATACCCCTGTAAGGGTATTCGCACCGACAGCTTACCGGACCATATTAAGCGACGTCCCCGTCGTTTCACCAAATCAGAAAGCTATAAATACATCCAAACTTCAAATGCTGATGAGAAACGAACCAATCCGATTAGCCGACAGACTCAGGTTCGAGGCCTCCATCAATCCATTCTAAACACAACTTTATGCTGCCAGGATTCCAACCTGGGCCTCCATCGTCCTGACAGTAGGACAGTGGGATACTCATCACTATACTACAGCATAAGTAAAATACAAAGCATACAAGATGTTCCTCATACATCCTTAACACAAAACCATCATACATCAGGCTAAAACCACACATGTGAGAGTGATTGTGGTCGTCATATACAAAGAGTAGTCTCAAATAGTACTCAACTCAAAGACACACTAAGGGATAAGATATCTCATCCAAAAAACATACACAATACTCTTGTTCCACGAATTACTCAAAATAACCCAAGTCACACTCAATATGGTACATGGTCAATCATACAAGAAAATTACTGAAACAAGTCCATAATCCCTCTGAATCTCAGTATACACATGCTATCTCACATGATCCTAATCTCGATGGACAACCTACGTTGTAATCCCCCATATGTATACTCAACGGTGTAGGTATCCAAACCTCCTAACAATGCTAAAACGAAAAGTCAAATAAAAACATGTGTCCAACCTACAAAACTAGTCCATCTCAGCCTCACTAGAACATACCCTAACGGTTGCTCGCACATAGGCGAACCAGTCCCTACTCACTCATCTCCTCCTGGTTCTGCCAGTACATCTGAGCCCTACCCCCATCGGCAGATCGCTCTATTACTCTACCCTTTCTATCATACATCCTTCCACCGCTCTCTGTAACCTTCCCTGCAGCCAGGTCCTTTAGAAACTTAGGACACTGCAGAGTCATGTGCTCCTTGCTCTTGCAAAAGAAGTAGGATGAGTCGCCTGACCTCTTACCTTTTTTCTTTTTATTTTTTGGATCTTGGTAACGATGGTGTCTCGCTAGCCTCCCTGGCCACCTCATGACATTGGGCCACATCCAAAGGCTCCTCTGGTCCCGTCTCCAACTCCTGAGTACTAGGCTCTAGTCGCATTCCAATTCCCTCGGGTTTGTACTCAGGTGTATCTAACCTCCGAGGCCTGCCCTCGATGACGCCTTGTATCATAATCCCTGTCTCCCTTTCAGGAGGCTCTTCCATCCTCTGCTCAGGTGAAAATAGACTCGCCTCTTCTTGCATAGAGTGAACTGCCTCGAGAAGCACATCCATAGATCCCTCTGCTGAGCCCTGAACCAGCTCGCTGCTGGCCATTTGCCGCCCCTCCTCAACTGATAATGGCATAGTCGCTATCATGGGTTCCACAACTGCTATGGGCAGTGCGGCGAGTTCAGTAGGGGCTCTGAACTCAAAGGCCTCTCTATCTCTGCCTCCCTCTTGGCCTTTGCCTCCTCAGGCTCCAGGATGACTCTTCCCATGGGTGGTTCCTGGGGGAGTCCAACTGTGGATGGCGGCCCTGATGAACCATGCATTGGCTCAGTCCGATCGCCACGTCGGCTACTCCCTGCCCCGTCCATCACCTCGGCAGACTCTTCTCTGTTAGTCCTGTCAGCCCCTTCTCGAGGCTGCCGCCTCAAATCCTGGATGATGGCATCTTGACTAGCCACCAATGCCCTGAGTTCTCGGACCTYAGCCTCAACTGCCTCCAAACGTACTCCATGGCTTACTTCCTTCATCTTCTTCCCGGTCAGATCGGCTTCCAACATTAGATACCTATCAAAGGATGTCTTGGCCAGGAAACAGATCTTTCGGTCCAAGTACTCATTCGCCATCCTCGAGGTCCCGACTCCTGCCCTCTCTGGAGTCGTCAATCCCTCGCCATGCTGGTCAAGGAACTCATCCCACATCTCCTTGATTCCACATGGCTTAGGCGGTGGTGTTTGATCTGGGAGTGCCACTGCCTCCTCTAACCTCTGTCTTTCCTGGCAGATTTCCTCCAAGCGCTTCCCAACTCTGGCCCGTTTCTCTTCGGCTGTCTCCCTTGCTGATACTCTCTCCCTCGTACGATGGTCCGCTCTCCCCGGAACCTCAGCTCCCATCTGTCTCTCTGCCTGGTGTGGCTCCATAGGTACAGGCTCCTCCAGGTCAGGGTGCTCTAGGGCGTGTGCAGCCAGGTGTCTGTCAATCATAGCAAGGGCCTCTCTCCTCCGGTCAGCTTTCTCTCTCCATCTATACCCTCACTCTTGGCGAAGGGACCGTTTTTGGAGGTGGTAATGGGGTCTCCTCCTGCCGTGATTCCTCCTCTCTGTCGCGTGCGCCTTCTTACACACTTCCCAATCTTAATCCCACCACCGGCGTCTAAGGAGGAGTATCCTCCCCAACCTATATTACCTCCCCTATAGCATGTCCCCTCTCAGTACTTGGCCTCATCTCTCGCTCAGGGTCCTGGGTCTCCTCTCGTGGTACTTCCTCTGCCGGCTCGTCACGCCTCTCACTCATCGGTGGCATTCTCCATTGTGAGACATCCAAATGTGCCTCCAACTCCTGCAGTGGCTCTCCAGATGGAGGCACCTCCTCTCGTGCGTGCTGGGGAGATCCTCCCAATCCTCCTTCGGTGAAGCGATGAAATACCACTGGCCCCAACCCGCACTCAGGATATGCTTCGCGCCCCTCAGTCTCAGGCACCAACTCCTCCTCTCGTCTTGCGAGTGCCTTCCGTCCCCCTCGGGATGGCATGGCCTCTCTGGGCTCAAGGTCCCTCTGCCTCTTGCTTCTCTGGCGTTTCTCAACTCTAGGCTGAGGTGGCTCTAGCCGTCGAAATGCCTCCCTCAAATGTGCCCTGCAACTCTCCCAGTCTCGAACCATGTCTCTGACCTGCCTGGCCAAGGGTCTCTCTGCCTTTCTGGTCCATAGGGGTAAGGTCCTCGCCCACTCATCCCTCAATATGCCCTGGTCGTGCATGAACTGCTCAAAGGCGGGAATAAAGTCCTCCACATTCCTGATCTCCAGGCGGATCGGTCTGCCATCAGGCCCCACAGGCGATGGTCGTAATTCCTGCATCCTTATCTCCACCTCTGGCCAGGTCCCCGCCTCCCTACGAATCCGCGCGATGGACTCAACAAACCTACCAGCTCCCCTCAGCCTCTCGATCGTCTGAGTTATCGTCCAACCCATATGCTCCCCATACCCCCGAAAATCATCCAAAAACAGCTCTATATCCCCGTCATCGTATACGGGTGTGCCCTCCCGATGGTGAGACCCATGCTCCTCATACCCTCCTGATGCTCCCAATGGCCTCCGTGGCCACCGTGTTCCCCTCCCTCCCCTTGGCATGGTTGTCTTCGCAAAGTCAGACCTGCACAACAGGCGAAGAAGACGACAGACACACATTGGGGTAAGCAAACAGGTGGCAATAAAACAAACTCAAGTCAGACCAAACACATACATCATGCAATCCTATCCAATCTACACATCCTATCTCGATTAAGGTCCTAACCATCTCTTGTCAAGTTTTCTGGACCACTGCTTCTCTAAGGACGAATCATATAGGAGTACGATGTCTCCAACTGCCAAAGGTACCTTTCGTACTCGCGCCAACTAGTCCCAACGAGCCTTATCCTCCATACGATTCCTCTCTACTTGGTTGGACGCCTCCTGAATTCTTTCCTCTATCGCACCTACCTGCCACGCTCGAATATCGAGCAATTCCTCAAAAAGACAGGTTGACCTCCAAGTCCTGACGCCTCCAAGTCTTTAGGAAACTCTTAATTCGGAAGGTAGCGTGTCTCCCGTACCATAGTGTGGCTGGTGCGTACTTAGTGTTTTTTTTTACCGTAATATTCTCAACAAAGAATGCCGCCCTCAGGTATCTTAGCCACAGATTAGGCCTACCTTAAGTCCACTTAGCTAGAAGGTTCGTAATAGTGTTATGTCCTCTCTCAACTGGAGCGTTTGCCTGTGGGTGTGCGGCCGTGGTGTAATTGGCTACCACACCGTACCTGGACAACAATTCTTGCACCTCCTGACAGGTAAACTCTGACCCTCTATCCATTACGAATTCTCTGACAAAGGGATAACGCAGGTAGTACTCCTCCATGCAGCTTACCAAAACTAATCCGGTCTTTGTACGTATGATCCTTTCATCTACAAAGCGGGAAAGGTTATCGCGCGCATCGAAGATATAATTGTAGTCATGATCCCCAAGTGGCATGAAGAGTAAGTCGTGATGTACTACGGCCCCCACTTCCCTTTCTAGCCTTGGATGCAGTGACTCTCCTGGCCTTAGAGGAGACCGTTCTTGACAAGGTATGCAGAAACGACAAAACTTGCTAACCATTTCCATCATTCCATCCCAGTAATACAGCTCGCTTGTCTTAGCATACGTAGCGCTAACTCCTCGGTGCCCTCCCGCAATGCCATCATGAAGCGCAACTATAATATCAATCTGACGGTTTTTGCCACATACAACCCTCTTGGGATTTCTCACTTGCCTTTTTACAAAAAGATGACCATCTCCTACCAAATAGAGATGCCTCATCTTTTGGGTCCTTTCACTTGCATCCCTATCACGTATTTCAAACGATAGGAGAAGTCCCAACTTCAGGTAGATTTCTTCATACTCCTCTGCACGGAATGCCTCTCTAATCTCTCCCTCCTCAAACTTGTCATCCTGGCTCTCTGGCACCACCTCTTCACTCCAGTCAGATTCAGCAAGCCTATCCGGTCAAAGTTTTCCTGCAGAAGTGTATTGACGAGGAGATACATCCCTCCCATCAATTCCTCGTGCTTCTCTATTTGGTCTGGTCCTTCCTCTATCGTTTTCATCTCCTCCACCAGACTATGCGAGCCTGCCAATGCCAACTTCATCATCCACTGGACATCTTTGTCGCCCCATGGGTCTTCTTCTTCGAAAGGTTTGAGCACGAAGTCTGTATTCTGCTCATACCCTTTTGGCGCATGCCAGATGGGATGGCCAACGCAGTTAGGTACTCGCGGGGACCACTTATTAATATGAAGGCGGATGTCCTCTTCCTGATCTAGGAAGCTATCAACTGGGGGCGTGTCCTCTACTGCCTCCCGCTCTTGCTTATCCCAGTTGATACGGCTCAGCCTGTCCGCCCTATTCTTATTCTCAGGAATCCGTTCCAGCTCAAAGTTAAACATCCAAATGTACGTTAGCCAGCTGGCAACTGTTGGATCTGACGTAACATAATTCCTCAAGGAATAGGCCAGAGCAGTCGGGTCCACTCTCAATATAAATCTCCTGCCAAAAATATAATTCCGAAAAATTTGCAAGCAGTGAAGTACAACGAGAATTTCCCTCTTGAACTGAGAGTAATTTCTCTCAGTCGTACAAAGCGTTCGACTCTCGAATCGCAGCAGTCTCTCCTTCCCTTCCGTATCTGCCTGAATCAAAACTCCACCCAAGGCAGTCGGTCCAGCGTCTGTCTCGACAATAAATGGCCTTACTTCCGTGGCATCATAGTCCGACGCTCCCAATACCAGTCCTCCTTCTGGGAACTCCTCCTTCATTCCTGTCACCGCTCTTTCCTACTCTTCGCCCCAGATCCATTCCTGATCCTGACGAACCAACTTTCTCAAGTGCTCAGTCTTGACGGCGAAATTCTTGACGAAGGTCCTTCAAAATTCACACGTGTCGTGAAAGCTTCAAACATTAGTTATTGAGTGGAATGGTACTCGTCACTCAATAATCTTGTTTGTCTTCTTTACATCCGTCCGACGGCCTTTCTCACTATAGACGAACCCCAAGATGGTAGCTTCCCTCATGCAGTATCTGGATTTGGTCCCACTTGCAGTGAGGTTATGCTCTTCAAGCAGATTCATTACTTTATCAAGGTCCTGAATATGTCTCCAGACAAAAAGTCTCATTCTCTGTAAGACTTCGCCATTCTCTTTCACCGTTGGTCCCTTTACTGCCAAGTCATCGATATATGCTGAGTAATGTGTGGTTTGACTGACTGCATAGCCCGAATTATAGCTCGTTGAACCATTGCTACTGCGTTCGTCCATCCTTGTGGAGCCACATTCATATGGATCAGCCCTCGAGGTGTATGCATTGTCGTTACTGGCCTGTCTGGTGGATAGACCGGAAACTGTTCGTATCCAGAGTAAAGGTATATAAGTGAAATTATCGGCCTTCTAGCACAGGATTCTGACAGCGCATCCGCATTTGGCAATCCTCCCGCATCTTGCACAGTCACCGCATTCAGTCGCTGCAAATCTTGCACCCATCGCAGCGTTCCATTAGGTTTAATGAAACAAAACCATAGAGATCCGTACTGCCCACTTCAGTAATCAGCGACATGCGTACGTATCTTGGCGTTGAGGTAACCTATCACCTTCCTTTCCTCGTCAAGATTAGGGTATCGCGCCCCTCTCAAGTTTCATGGCTCATGCGGCACGGTATGTATGCGGATCATAGGAATCTTGTCTACATCCAACGTGCCGCGCTCCTCATCGCTAAACGCATAGGCGCGATGCCTTCTCTTCATTAGTTCTATCATTAATGCTCTTTCCTTGGGCAGTAGGAAGTCAGGCTCTCCTATTATCAACTTCCCTTCGTTCCCTTCGTTGATGCGGCATGACCCTGCTGAGGTGTTCTCCTTCATCTACCGTTCAGACCTCGTTCCCGCTCGTAGTATACCTCCTCATCTTCGGTAACGAGGACGGGAACTGGGCGACACTTTTTATCTATCGTCTTGTACCGCCTTTGGGAACCCTGCTTGAGCCGTCCTCTAAAAAAGGCCGGTTTACAGCTTGCGCTTGCATTAATGCAAGGTTCCTCCACCTGGAAGCCGATATACCAACTCCATCTCCCCAGCCTGGGGACATTCCAGGACGTGTTCCCTCAATGCCTGAATGCCGTCTGGATCCGCCATCTCGTGCGTGGCCACTATATTCATGACCTTGTTCACGTCTGATAGGATGAGGGAAAACGCCTCGCCCCTTTCTTCCTCCTCTGGTTCTATAAGGAGCGTCCGGCGCGTGTCCTCTGATTCCTCGATCGTAAACGAGCCAGGATTGGGCCGGTTCCTTATACTCCGCGACCCTGTATTCCTGCAGGTGATTACGTCGAAGTTTCCGCAGGCAGGATCACACATGATTAGGATCAGAGTTTCGTCGTGCTTATTAAACATCAACGTCTCTGTCCTGCACAAGAAGGACCTTCCCAGTAGGATTCCATGGTCCACGTCTGGTATAACGAAGAAGCAAGCTCTGGCCTTTACTCTTCCAACCTCGATAAGTATATTCGAGGTTGTCCCGCAAAACACTGCCTTACAGTTAGCTCCATGTAGGATGCCGCAATCAGAGCGGTCTATTTCTAATCCAAATCTGAGTGTGTCAGGCACTGTCAGCCTCGCGGATAATATTCATCTCCGCTCCCGTATCCACCATCGCTGCGCACTTGGAGCCTTTTACCACCAAATTCACCATGCCACAGGCCACACACTTCCAGTTCATCTTTGTCCCCGTTTCCGCCCATTCCGCCTCCTTTGGCAGAATCATGCTCAGATGGACACTTGGCACCAAGCGCTGCGATAATCTCCCCTTCAGTCCATCACGGAGCTTAGGGGCTGGCGCCAAAATCTCCTGCAGGGTCATAAGATCGTTATGACCCTGCAATAATTTATCAATCACCCTTTCTACGCCGAACCCTTCCTCCAGTCGGACCTCGTATTTCTTTTTCTTCGACTGCACATCGCGCAGAATCGGTTCGGCTTCCTCCCGGGCTTCTCTCTTCCTAGCCCTTTGCTCCGCCCTCTGGTCTTCTTCCTGGCGCAGCCTTTCATCCTCTTCTTCCTCCTCGTCATCATCCTCTACCTCTACGACCTCCTTTCTCTTCTCTGGCTCCGACTCTTTTCGTGGAGGTTCCTAGCTTGCACTGGCCTTAGCCTGGCCTCGGGTACGAGCAACTTGTGCCAGTCTTCCTTGCGACGTAGGGGGTCTAGTCATCATTCCAAACCGCGGGTCTGATCCCACGGAGGTCGCCCTGGCATCGACTTTGGGCCGGATTTGTGGAGAAACACCTTGGGGATGCCAGCCCTCCACCCGTTCACTTCTTCACAAAGCTCCACCAACTTCTGTTGGTACCTCCCCATCTTTCCCAACAAGAGTTCCATCTTTCCTAGCGGGATTGATGCGGACTCTACTTTCTCTTCCTCACTTTCCTCCTCTGACTCAACGACTATGGGCTCTTCCTTTATATCTCCTGCCCGTAGCCTCTGAGTCACCTCCTCATCACTTTCCACTTCGTCCACCCTAATTGGTGGATCCTCCTTTTCCTGCCATAATCTGAACATGGCAGGCGGCGCTTGCCGCGCAGCTATCCTTCTTTGGGCTTCCGCCCTTGCTCCACCCGGAGCTTTCCTGTCAATGTATTCCCCAAACTGATCGTATATATCGTCGTCTATATTGGAATAGATCAGTCTCACTCTTTCATCTTCCCGCATAATATTGCAGAACCGTATAGTATGACCTTGTTTATCACAGTGCTGGAATATGGTGGTTCTTCAAGACGGGTTCTCCCGCTTCCCTGACTCCCTTGGTTTCCTTGATTGCTTTGGCCTTGGTAGCCTTGGTAATCCCATTGACCTCCTCGGCCACCGCCATTTCTGCTATGTCCTCTTCCACCGCCTCTCCCTCCATTCCCCTGAGTACCCTGACCTTGATTACCTCCACCAGCCACACTACCTTGTGAACTAGGTGCGGGCGACGGAGGCGGAGCCATGGGTTGGGTCTGAGCGGCGGGATAACTTGGAGGTGGCAAACTTGCTTGGGGCCTAGCGTATGCTACCATTTGCCTAGGCGAAGCCGGACTTCCCCACGGTACAAAGGTGTTGTACACAGGTCATGGCCACTGCCCGAATGGTGGTACTGCCACTTGTGAGGGTCCCGCGCTACTTGATGGATTCGATGCGCTTGGCGGAGCGACTATCACTGCTTGGGGCGCCTGCCCCCTTCCTGAGCCTTGCCCCCTCGGGGTTAAATTGCGCTGCTTGCGTAGCGCCTTCGAAAAGTGTTGAGGCACCGGCTTTTCGTCTTCCTACTCCTCTTGGACGACTTCCTCTATCACTTGATCTTTTCCGTTTCCCTGGATCGCCGTCACTACTTTCTTCTGTATTACCGCATCTTTTCCACAGCCCAGTTATGCAAGTACGTCGGTGATGATCCTTCTTACTCCTGGGGTCCCAGACGCTATGGCATCCCTTTCCTTTCTCTTACGCCTTTGCAGGCGCATCTGATACTGCTCCACCTGGTCCAGACTTCCCTCTTCCGCACCTTTATCAATAGTGGCCCAGGTGAGTTTCGCGCTTCCTCCTCCATGGCTTGTCAGTTCTGCAGCCTCCGAGGCAGTGAGCAACCCCAAAAAGATAGCGCACTGCGAACCTTTCTCGCCTTTTTCTTAAACTTCTGCACAAACGCCCCCACCGTGTTGAAGTTGTCTTTGTTCATGGCCTCCAAATCTGCCGTAGTTAGCAGCCCATCGCCTAGCCTATACTTTCTCTTCATCCCGTCTTTGAACCTTGCCCAGCTACCATTGGCCGCATTTATAACTTTCTCCACCTCTTGGTGGTGGCCATGAAGTACATACTTCAGAATGCGCTGGAACTTCACCGCATCCGATAACCCTACCAAAGTTTGCTCCTCCAAGTCCAGCCAATCAAAAACTCGTTCCCCATTAAAATGGAAGGTATCAACCTTGGGGACATTACTTGGTGTCCTTTTCCGCTTATCCATGACCTCAATGAGGTCCTCGACCGTCAGGACCTTCCCCTCACCATCTGCTATAGCCCCCGACATCTTTGCGGGTTGTCCTTACTCGACTTTCCCTATTTTAAGAAGAACACACCACCTCATTCAGCAGTCTGATCTTATCACATTCCACATCGGACCCCTGCTATAGCTAACCCATGGTCCAAACCTAATAGGTCCTTTCCCATTTTCATTCCCATAGAACTCACCTTAATAAACCCCATTTTCCCTATAGGGTTTCCCTTATGATTTTCTAACCCAAGCAATCAATCAATTCAAAAGACAAACTTATTATTTTACTAAAGCTCGTTTATTACCATTAGCCTAGCAAGACGTTACATACTTCGTTTTTCCTTATATGCCTATTCTCTCTCAATCTTGTACCCGGATGTCGTTCCACCAGGGACAACGGTAGGCTTCCGATATCCCCGGCAACGGAGCCACCTGTCGAGCACATCGGTCCGACACTGCACAAGGCAACGCGGGACCCTCCTGGTCGTGTCATGCAGGAGTCGGTCTGATCCTCGTCGCAAATGCATATGAAGTTTCCACAAGCCGCTCCGACCGAGTGCGCCGGCCATACCTTTCGCGAGCCCCTACGACAGGATAGGGCCTACGCGAGGCACGACTTACCTCCACCGTACGGGAGCTGTGACCTCCTTTCGGTGGGCATATCCCCGAGGATGATGACAAGTCTGGGTCATCGATCATCCTCCTCTCCCAACCTTCAAAAGTATGGGCCATGGAGAGAGAGAGAGAGAGAGAGAGAGAGAGAGAGAGAGAGAGAGAGAAAAAAAAAAAAAAAAAGAGAGAGAGAAAAAAAAAAAAAAAAA
>BFEA01001004.1:222213-238419 GCA_003427395.1 Chara braunii
CAAGACTTCAACGCACGTACTCCAAAATGTGCAAGTGAAGAATGAGACTGAAAACAGACAATGGCTGGGGTATACCCCAGCGGACTGACGGGACTAGACTGGACTGGCTGGTATCGACAGAGGTACCGGCCTGGACTGGCCTACCCCGAATACAACACAGGCATGTGAGAACAGGCCAAGGGGCTGGTCTCACAGGCCAACCCGAGGTCCGCTACAGTATTTGTCCACGATCAGCCCAAGTAGGGGAAAGGAATGAAACTCGACCCCGAACATGGAAAGGTAGGTCGCTACTTTACTCTTACCTTTTTGCCAAGGCTCTGAAGCCCCCAGCCGTGGTCCAGAACTGAGCGTACTCAGCCTGGACCCGACCCCCTTGTGCAGGCAAAGTTGGTCTCGTTCACTCGTATGCGTTGTAAAGGAATACAAGCACGATATGCGTTGTATTCGTTTACAACGCATATGCCTTATGTTCGGGGGAAGATGGTAGGGGGTTGCGCGTCAGTGCTATCAGGCTGGCTGGTCAAGATATCAACCAACCCTTGATTATTTTATTATTATTTTGTTTTTTTTCTGCTGCAGCAGCAGGCTGCCAACACCTTGAAGGCCAAGATCATGGGGATCTCAGTGATCTTATTGCTCTTGGTCAACCAAGAGTTTGGTATCATTTCTCTCCACTAACCTACTCTTCCAACCCCCCTTCTCTCTCTCCCCTACACCATCGCATCACCTGTTCTATCTATAGCACTACTCCTCCCACTCCTACCTCTCTCTTCACTCGTCTTCCACCATAATATGGATCTCAACACACTTTTGTATATGGGGCGAGTGGATGAGCCTGCCTATCATTACACTAAGTCTTCTAAAGAATCTGAATCTCACCAAACATCCAAACAACCATCTCGGGTGAGACGACGGGCATGCCTGCGCAACTAAGGGATAACCTCAAATAGTATATTATCCAACAAGGATTCAAATATGACACCTTGCTCATCACATTCATGAAGTCTAAAAAGTATGAATTTCAGCACACTTCCATATTTTTGGGGAGTGGATGGACGTGCCTATAATTGCACTTCCAGATAAGTCGAGATCTCATCAAACATCCAATAAACTGTCTCGGGGGAGAGGATGGGCATGCCAATGTTGCTTAGGCTGCAACCAAAAATGAATTCGTTAGAAAGAAGACACAATATAATGTCCTATTTTAACAACTAACATGTTACTCCACTTCACTCCACTCCACTTCATTCCACTCTTCTCTACTCTACTCCACTCCCCTCCACTTTACTTTTCTTTACTCTGCTCTACTACACTCGACTTTACTCGACTCTACTCGACTCGACTCGACTCTACTCTACTCAACTGTATGCTACGCTGCTCTACTCTACGTTGCTTTCCTCTTCCCTATTCTACTCTACAACTCTACTCATCTCTGCTCTAGTATACTTTATGTTACGATACTTTGATGTACTCACTCTAGTTTACTTTACTATACTCTGCTTTACTCTTTCTTACTTTACTTTACTGTACTCAATTTTACTCTACTCTACTGTAACCTACTATCCTCTACTCCAGGATACTCTACTCTACTCGTTCACATTTTGAGAGTGGTGTCGCGATGCCCTTAGCCAGCTTCAGCTACCGGAAAATCCTTAGCCAACTTTAGTTCCCGTGGTGACGGTGCGCCTTACTCACCTACTCATTGAATCACTTGTCACCCGTAACCCAAAACCTGCCTCCGGTGAGTGAGGGCGAGGTTTTGAAGCGTGTTGACCATTGGTTATAGGCGGGTCCAGTCCCACAACTCAAAAGTACCTTAAGTTTGACGATTTTTTGTGCTTGAAATAATATAAAAAAAAATCTCAAATTTTGAGAACCTGTAGATTAGGCCGTGATGTTTTTAGGAAAAATATAAAATAAAAACGAAAAATATTTTTGATCCTCAAATAGTTGTCGCACCGATTCGGTTCATTTTTCATTTTTGCAACTCCGCGATGTGTGGGCCAACAGAAAACGTACCCTAACTTCAGTGATTTTTCTAGCTTAGAAGAATGCGTTGCAAATCTTGAAAATCGTAGGGTCCAACCGTCCATAGACTAGGTTCTGATCTATGTAGCACCGTGTTCGCTTTCGGAGGCGAATGCGAATTTGCCCGAACGCGAACCAACGCCCAAAACCCTTCGAACGCGAAAAAAAACAACAACAATGAGTTCTCAGAAAAATAAAAAAATATATATATGTTATGTAAAAAAACAATACAAGCAACTTTTGCCCTAGAGTCATGCTCAAATTCATAGGAAATCATGATTTAAAAATAAAAAACTGAAAAAAAAAACAAGATAATTTTTTTTTATTTTTTTTTTATGAAAAAAATATATGTTCATCTGAGCATGTTCGCGAGCTGTTCGCACAAACGTGAAGGGGAGCGAACACGTTCGCCGTGCCACGCAGGTCCTAATCTTCGTACACAAAATATCTCAAAGAAATAAATGAAAAACATTGATGCTGAAATGGTCGCCATGCAAATTCGGAGCATTTTTCATTTTTAACTTTCTTCGACGTGTGGGCCAATGAAAAAAGTGTCCTAACTTCAGTGTTTTTTCACAGTCAAGAGAATGCCTTAAGAATCGTTCAAATTGGACCGACGTTGTGCAGTCCTTAGGACCGGATGCATTGGGTTTTTCGGTACCGGGTTTGTATCCTTTGTAGAGTAGAATGGTTACCATGTAGTTTTTTTGTGATGCATTTAGCATGGACCTTGTCGACTATGAATCCCCCCCCGAGGCGGCCATGCGCGGCCTAGGTTGTGACCCCGCGGCCATTTGAAAAAAAAAAAAAAAAAAAAAAAAAAAAAAAAAAAAAAGTTATGCAGAAAAATATATTGAACAACTTTTGCCTTGCGGTCATATCCAAAAACGTTACTGAATTTAAAATAAAAAATCACATAAGTGTCATGTTTTTTTCTTAAAAAATAAAAAATAGCTTTTGTCTCAGGAAAATTAGTTTTTGAATTTTTAAGATTCAAAGACGAAGTCTAAAAATCTAAATACAAAATTGCGCAATTTAGATCTCAAAAATAGCTACAACCTCATATTTTTAGTTTTTTTTTTTTAATGTTTTAAAGTCTAAAAACGTTCCTGAAAGTCGCGTCCGCACCCAACCGCGGCAGGAGCCGCGGCGGCCGTGATCATGATCGCCCTCCGAGCTCGACCCCGCGGACGCGTCCGGGGGTGTTTCGTAGTTTGTCGACCGATGTTTTCACTTTATGGTCTTGTCTGGCTCTGTTGTTTTTTTGCTGTTTTGGGGGGCTTGTTTTTTCGATATTGGACGCAGTGAACCCGACACACGCACGGATATAAAAGTAAATACGATGCCTGGTCAGGTCCTTTTGGGTCTAACGCGTGGTTTACACACGACATTTCAGAATGCGTGTGGTACGGTTAGTGGCAGATAATGGTGAGGCTAAGGGAGAAGATGGCGGATTCCCCCTGAAGAAGACAGCATGGCGGTTGTCGAAACCGGTTGGGGTGCCTTACCAATCGGCTGTTGCGTGTGTTTTTTACTTGTGTGTAATCATTTGAACATTTGTGTGTTTTGAGATTACGCACGTGTTGAATGACTCTTTGTCATTTCTTCATTCTGTCTTCAAATCTCAAATTAAATATTTCCAAGAAAACTATTCTTTTTTAATTAAAGAATCATTTCGATTGTCAAATAACTACCGCGCGAATTCAACATTTCTTTATTCCATTTGCATCTTCCGTGATTTTTTTAGATAAGAAGAATATAAGAAAAAATATATAAAATTCAAAATCCATAATTTTCGTTGTGATATTTTTAGGAAAAATATTTAAAACGAAAACTAAAAATTTGGCTGCAAAATGCATCACGATGGCGATTCGATATATTTTCCATTTTTGCCATTCGGCCGGTTTTCCATACTCTGCAAGGTGTGGGTTTGGACACAAAGACACATCCTGATGTGCCAACTGCCTGACATGAGATACACTTAAAAAAAAAAAAGTCCCCAGAATCACATAGGGACCCAATCTGCGTCAACTATTATCTCATAAGCCAGTTGGGTTTCTGAAATTTGTGCGTGGGTTCAAACCCCGACTACAACAGTTAGCTGCGAACTTCAAAATATCAGTAAATATCAGTATTAATGTGTTGGTGGGTGGGCAGGCGGGTGAGCGAGAGTGTGTGGGTGCGTGACTGTATCCTTTTTTTCTTTTAATATATATATATTTTTTGGGCCACAAAAAATGACATCCACGTAGGAAAGACGGGGAGGCACAAAATGAGAGTTGCGCGAGAAAGGACATAATACGACATGCGAGAAACGAAAACGAGCACAAAATGACAGTCGTGCGAGAAAGGATACAAAACAACACGCAAGAAACAAAAATGATAAACAAAAACACTAAAAAAGAATTGCGCGGGACAACAGGGGCACAAAATGGTAGCCACGCGAGAAACGAAAATGGAAAAAAAAACGCAAAACAACACGCGACTAATGAAAAAAAAAAAAAAGTGCGAGAAATGAATACAAAATAAAAAGAAATGCCACCCGCGCATCGGATGGCTCACCTCCAAGACGTTTGTTCCCATCAACGTCGGTCGTATGCCCCGCCCTGGGGGCGCGCTCTCATTTAGTCGCCCGCTAATAACATTTCGGTATGCGTGCCCCTTTGCACACTCCCCCGCCCTCGATCGGCTTCATCCACTGCCCCTCACCTGTGTAGCACACCGAACATGTTCGGAGCTTTTTCGAACGTCTGAACATGTTCGGGTGTTCGGCCGAACATATTAAAAAAAAAAAAAAAAAAAACTTTCTTTTTGGGTTTTTGATTTTTAACTCAAGTTGGGTTACGAATAAGATCATACCTCTTGGGCAAAAGTTGTTTGTATTACCATTTTACATAACATATATTGTTTTCAGATTTTTCTGAGAACTTTTTTTTTTTCCCTAAATATTTTTATGTTCTCGTTCGGAGGGTTTTGGCGCTCGTTTGTGTTCGATCACGAATGTTCGGGTTCCATTACCGAACCCGAACACGATGCTACACAACCCCTCACCAAAAATTCGACCCAAATCCGATGCACAATGCGTCATGGACTTCCCCCCGCGGCCAATCCTGCTTAAGGGATGAGAATTCAGTTTGTTTTTTTTTCGGTCGATTTAAGTTGGTTTGTCTGTATTTATGTTTCTCAAGTGTCTGTTCGTTGTTTGCTTCGTGTATGGACTGCCAGTCAATATCTGTAGGCACATGTCATGCGTGTTTATTTTTTTTTTTCTATTTTTTTTCATTTTTTTCGTTTTCTTTTTTTGATCATCTGTGATGACTCCTTTTTGTTGGCAGCGCCGATGTGGCCCTTGGATTCTGGGTGACTATCATGCAGGCTGGTGTTCGTGCTCGTGTGTCTCGCTCTCGTGGTCTTCTGCTCTCTCTCTCTCTCTCGCTATATATATATATATATATCGTCACAAACAGAACTGCCCGGTAAACCGTAGGCAGAGAGAGAGAAGAGGACAACAAACAAAGGGTTGTGACAAACTGTTTCGTCATATATATATATTAGTCGGTGAAACTCCGACGAAACAGTTTGTCACAGCCCCTCGTTTGTTGTCCTCTTCTCCCTCTCTGCCTACGGTTTACCGGGCAGTTCTATTTGACGATATATATATATACAGGGTTGCCGGCGTTCGGGACGGGCCAAACGCCCACACCCGAACGCCCGAACGTACGGGACCCCTTCGGAAGGCGTTCGGCCGTTCGGGACGAACGCGGACCAAAAAAAAAAAAAAAAAAAAAAAAACAAGTTTTCCAAAAATTCCCCAAAAAAACTATGTTATGGAGACAAATAAACTAAACAACATTTGCCTGGGCACTACATCCAAATTCTTTACAAAATTTGATTTAAAAATCAAATACAGAAAATAAACACTACGATATGCGAGGAAGATGAGCATTAGCGAACTCCAGCAATCAAACAGCATCATACATATGAGTCCAGATAATCTTGACCTCGAACCAACAGCAGAAATGCATCACGAGATTCACCAAATAAGATCATACCAATAGTTCGTAATCGACAATGCTGAAATAGTCTCTCATCATCATCAACGAAGAACAAGAGTTAATATCCTATTGGCGCTCGGCGCCCAGACTACATGTGGCAGATCCTATCTAGCCTAATACTACAATGCCGATGTTGACAAAAACAGCTTAATGAAGTACGAGCATACAGCGGACAATGCCGCACGCTTCCAGCACCAGGTATGTCTCTCGAACACTCACAACCCCGATCCACACCACACAAATGTCACTAGCACCCAAGGACCACCCTGCGTCACACCCAGCACACAGCGGGGCAGCTCGGCTATGGTTGCCCGCTACTTCCTGCTCGCCCGTGAGAGGGTGAGTGCCAGCCAGCCAGCAAATAGCGCAACAGCGCTCGCGCAGCATGCAACCAGCACCCGAATGCCAAATGCGGAGGCAGGCCCATTGCTATATGGAAGTGGCCTGCCCGTGTTCTGCCCAGACGGTGTTTGGCCTTTCCCAAGAAGATTCCGGTAGGCCCCGGTAGGCACAGGCCCAGACCTCACACGCAGGCCCAGGGCCTGATGGTTGCATATGCCCAACTGCCCTTGGCCTGCTTACGGCCTTCCTCACGCGTCTAGCCTAGGTCACCGTTCAGATACATTTGCAAAATATGGCCTGGGCCTGGGCGCTTTCAACCAACTGGCGCAGTGCAACTGTCTGAATTTCCCCAGTTGCGGGGTACCCTGAAAAGCGAGGCCCTGAGGGCCTGTCGCGCCTGCCTTCACTTAGGGCGGCCGACGTGCTGCAAAAAGGGCCCCAAAAAGGGCTGAGCGGGCGTAGCCTCGCATTCCCTCCTCCATATCTTCGTTAGTCCTCTAAGAAGATCAATCCTGAGCCATCTGGCGCTTTCCTTTCAATACATCCTTCTCATAGCGGGCAACGATTTGAGGAGCGGTTTGCATCAATTCCTCCCAAGTAAACCAGCGGTCCTCCTTCGGATCCGTGTGATGTCTGAAGTGGACACGAAACTGCAGCTTTGGCTTTGGAGGACATTCCCTTCCTGGAGGCTTCTGAATGGGCATCTCCCTGTGGTCGACGATATCATCGATGTTGACTTCTCCATCCATGGTTGGGGGCAACATTGACCGACGAGAGGGAAACTGATTAGTTTCCTTGGATGCAGCGAGCTTAGAGGCGTGAAAGACTGGGTAAGTTCTGAGATGACCAGGGATACGGATGACATAAGATGGACCATCAGGATCTGTCCCTACTACGTTTAAAATTTCCCAAGGTCCAAAGTACTGAGGCATGAGTTTGCGGGATATCCCGAACTCCTGTCCCAGTTCTGAAGACTTGACCCAGACTCTGTTCCCAACCTGAAATGTAGAAGGGCGGCGGTGTTTATTCTCAGATTCTATCATTGCTCCCTGCGCCTTCTGCATGTGCTCTACAGCCTTGTGCATTTTCTGTTCGTAACGATAAGCGAACTCCAAAGTGCCCGGTGTGACAGTTGGCTGGTTATCAGGAAGTAGGAAGTCTAAAGGCAATCTAGGCCTAAAGGTAAGATGTAGACTGTTAGTAGAGCTGTGTACAGCGTTATTGTACAGACTGGCGACAAGAGAAAGCTTCTCGTCCCTGTCCACCTGATTTGGCTTAATGTAATGCCTCAACAACTGTTGAACAGCGCGGTTCATTTGTTCAGCCTGGTCGTTTGCTTCTGGATGGTTTCTAGAAGTCATTTGCAGTTGAGTTCCCTGTTCAGCTGCAGCGGCTTTCCATAACTCACTTGTAAATCTGACATCCCTGTCACTTACAATAGACTCCCTGTCACTTACAATAGACTTAGGCAATCCAGAATCCCTCACCCAGTTCTCCTTGATCAGCCTGATTACATACTCGGTCTTCGCTGTTTCCGGCATGGCTATTAACCTAGCATACTTACTAAACCTATCCACGATGACGAAGATCTGCCTCATCCCACTCTTGCTGGTGACCAGTGTATCCATGAAGTCCATGGACAAGCTTTCACCCGGCCTTTCCAGAATCGGAAGGGGCTTGAGTAGCCCAAGCGGAGCCTGAGTACGGGGCTTGTCTCGTTGGCAAACTTGACAAGTTTCCACGTACAGCTTAGCATCTTTTAACATCGTGGGCCACCAGAACCTTTGCAGCAAATTGGCTGCGGTCTTCTTGTACCCAAAATGGCCGGTGGAGTCATGACACTCGCCTAAAAACAAACTACGCAAAGACTCTTTATTAGGGACACACAAACATTTATTCCCTTCCTTCTCGAGAAACAGCAAGCCATTGACCAACTCAAACTTGGCTGAAGTTTGTTTATCCTTCGCCTCGAGTCTGCGTATGATCTCAGCCATAAACTGGTCCTCTCGATAGGCTTCCACCAAGGATCGAGTGACATTATCCGTAAGATCGTACTCAGTAATCAGCACACCTGAGAAGTCAGGTCTACGCGACAAGGCATCAACAACCTTGTTGTACTCACCCTTAATGTACTGAGGGTCGAAGTCATACTGCTCAATGACTTCTATCCAACGCTTCAATGCGTCAGAGAGTACAGGTTGGGTTCTCATCCATCTCAAGGTCTGATGATCAGTCCTGAGGATGAAGAACCTCCCAAGGAGATAGTGTCTCCAATGGGTCAGCGCCTTGAACACCGCATAGAGTTCTTTCTCATAGGTGGACTTAGCAAACTTCTGAGACGGCATTTTCTTGGACATGTACTCAATAGGCCTTAACTTTGGCCCCTCCTGCTGCGCAAGCACGGCGCCAATGCCATATTGGCTAGCATCCGTGGTTACTATAAACGGCTTATCAGGATCGGGAAGTTTCAAGACTTCATAATGCGTTAGTGCATGCTTCAGATGTCTGAAAGCAGCCTTGCACTCCTCTGTCCACTCCCACGGGGTATCAAGGCGGGTCAAATCAGTCAAAGGAGCGGCCACTACGCTATAGTTCTTTACAAAAGTCCGGTAGTAGCCTGTCATTCCTAAGAAAGATCTCATCTCAGTCACAGACTGAGGTCGTGGCCAATCGCGAATGCTGGCCACCTTCGCGTCATCGGGCTTCAACCCTTCCGCGGAGATCTCATGACCCAAGTACAAGACACGGGTGCGCCCAAACTCGCACTTCTCACCATTGATCTTGAACTTGTGCTGTCGCAGGAGACTAAGGACTTTGTCCACGTGTGCAACGTGCTCTTCGACAGTCTTACTAAAAATAAGTATGTCATCGAGGTACGCTATGACAAACTTATCCAAGTAGTCATGGAATATCCGATTCATAGCGTGCTGAAAGGTGCCCGGAGCATTGCACAGGCCAAAAGGCATCACCACAAACTCGTACAGGTCGTACCTGGTCTGAAATGCGGTTTTGTGTTGATCCTCGGGCCGGATTGCAATCTGATGGTACCCGGACTTCAGATCTATCTTACTGAAGTTCCGACACCCTTGCACTCTATCTAACAAATCGTCGATGCGCGGTAGGGGCTCTCTGTTCTTTACAGTGATGGCATTGAGACCCCTATAATCAATGCACATCCTGAGAGTGCCCTCCTTCTTCTGAGGTACGAATAGTACTGGAGATCCGGAAGGAGAGACACTCGGCCGGATCCAACCCTTCTCTACGAGTTCCTTGAGTTGGCGGCGAAGCTCATCAAGCTCGCCTGGAGACATCCGATGGATCCTACCCCTCGGAATACTAGACCCTGGGATAATCTCTATCGCGTGGACGACTTCCCTATCAACAACCCCTGTTGGCTCTTCAAATAGATCAGGGTACTTGGCAACTACTCCCTCTATCTCCGGCAGCATTTTCACCAGATCGCCTGCAGCAGAGACATAAACTAAGTACATACCCTCCTCCTGATGTTGCTTATAGTAGTTATAAGACGCGGCCGCACACATGCATCCATGAGAATCGATCAGACTACTAGCTTTGAACTTGTGTAATCTGGCGGTCCCTCCACCTGGCAAAGTGTGCTTAACCACTTTTCGGTCCCAGTCAAACTGAGGCTGTGCCACAGAGAGGTAGTACATACCTAACAAAATATCCATAGGGAGATCGTTGCTCACTAGGAATGAGACACGATGCCTCAACTCCCCTCCCGCGAACGGGAACAGGCATTCTACATCCTGAAGGTAGTCATTAACTACCATGCGCTGTTTGTTGGCACAGGTCGACTCCACAGGTCGACTCAGGCGCTGCACTTGCCCCTGTAAACGCAGCCTCTCAACGCACGCGTGACTAATAAAGTTCCTTGTCGAGCAAGTGTCATAATAGGCCCCGGCCTTGCGGCCGCCTACGACTATCTCGCTGACGAACATCTCTCCCTTCGGGGCTTTAGCTAGTGCCGTCCAAGAAGCTAGGCGGGTCTAATCTAGACCACTCCTCCTCTAGCTCCTCCAAGGACTCAAACACATTCATCGAGCAAAGGGTCGATGGGTCTAAATGCATTTGCGGAACGATAAGGGAATCAGTAGCTTGGGCTATGATGCGAGATGGCGAGGGTGTCTCCACCACCTCGTCCCTAGTAGGAACAGCTACTATTCGTACTGGCGCGACGTGTTTCCCGGAGCAGTGCCTGATGAACTGGCAACATTGCTACCTACGGGAGATGAGGATCCTACCGCCTGCCCCATAGTAGGCGGGATCTTATCGGTGACCTTCTTGTTCCTACATTTGAACTGGTTATGGCCGTATTCACCACAACGGATACAGGCCTGACGGTTCCACCGATCTCTCCACACGTCCTCTGAAAGACCCGCTTTCTCCCATGGAGGAGCATTGGGGTCAACTTGATTCCTAGACCGGGAGCCCCCTGGGCGTCTACCGGTCCCCTTACCTTTTTGTTGGGTTACGGCGGCGACTACTCCACCCTCTGAAGTATCGCCACCTGCCTCTGCACCTAATCCTATCTGGGAGTCGTCGTCCAACTCAATGGTTGATCCATCGTGGTCGACGAACATAATGCGGCCCTTGGCTTTCCAGTTAGGAGGCAGGGTCTTCTTTTTCCCGTCCGTCACTGAGTTATGTCCATGCCCTGTTTTTGCTTCAAGGTCTAGGGCTACCTTGCTAAACGAAGGAAAGTTGTGCATATTGATGTTGGCCTCTTTTGCCAAATGGTTCCTGAGAGGCTGGGATAAGCACCTCAAGTACGAAGTCAACAGGACCTGGGGGTCATAGTGCACCCCTGGAACACAGATCAGACGCTCTACAACATCTGTGGCTTCCCTTACTGACTTATACTGCCTCATGTGCAGTGTCAGGATCGCATCAGTGGCCTTTTGGGCCTCCTGAGGATCATGCCATCTTTCTTCCACCATCTTCAGGAAGTCCTCCAATTTCTGAGAGGCTGCCCAAGAGCGGAAGTCATGACCGTGCCCCTGGAGTTGTACTAACCCACTCAACCATCTTGCTGCACTACCCTCTAGGTAGGATTCAGCCACAAGCACTTCTTCATGTGGCAAGATGAGTTTACACCTGACATAGACCGGCACTGCCCTCAACCAAGTGTCGAGGTCTTCGCCTCTCTTGTCCCCTGTAAAGGGTTTGGGAGCGGCGATGATCGTCTTTGGAACCCACTGACTTTGTCCTGGTCCCTGCACCAACCCGGGCTGTGGACCCGGTGATACAGGTTGTTGTGCTAACTGCTGGGGTTGTGTGCCCTGTGGCTGCACAGACTGCGAGACAATAGATTGCCCACTAATGGCAACCTGTGATGGAACCTGGGTGACCACCGACTGTACTGGAACCTAAACACTAGGACCTGCTGATAGCCCTCCTAAGAGCGGCATGCCTAGGGAAACGACAGCAACCGTCGATGGGGCTACAAATGGGGATACCCCAGTGACCGGTGGGACAGAAAAGGGAGGATATGGCACAGGCCAGGCACCCGGCCCTGCCGGTGATGGCGCTGCCTGAGAACGCCCTACCAAAATGGCTAGGCTCTGCTGGATGTCTTGAAGGATGGTAGTCTGATGCTCCTGCATCTCTATTACCCCTAGCAGGGCCCTCCTAACTACCCTCACGTCATCATCCATGTTCATCAGGTCCATCGCTTCTAACTCCTCTATGTCTGCCCCTCTTCGTTCCATCCCGGTTCTTCTTCTAATCGTCATTTCCTTCTCTCTTTTTATCTGTCCTAATGCCTGCTGTAGTTGTGCCTCTTGCAGAGCTGCCTGCTGGATGGCGACATCCTCTGGGGTCAACATCGCGGGCTGGCTTGCCATTAAGCCAGTGGACTGACTCACGGTCTGCGCGACCGTGGACCCGGCGGTACCTGAACTACTGGCTTGGGAAGTCTGCTGCGCAGACGTGCTCATGGCTGCTGTAGCACCGACCTCGCTAGCTAATGTCGTGCCTCTCCCGCTGTCGGCGGAACAGTTTCCTATCACCCTCCGGTCCCAAGGACACGTGAGTTATCGGGCCTCTAGCTGATCGCAAGATCCTGCGGTCGTCCTCTCCGGTGTCCCCTGTGTCGCTCATAGGCTAGAACACTGTGCGCTGTCTACACTAGATCATTCTAGATGCCTACGATAGCATAGTGCACAAACCAAATAATTGATGGTGGCTACTTTTGGAACAGATCTCATTTGGGGTCAGCAGATGATTCAGACTCCTACAACTGAAACTATTTTTAATATGACTAGTTCGCAAACAGAAGCACCAGGAACAATCAATAGTTCTAACTAATGCTGTCTGTCAGAGGTCAATGGCAGTCCGTCTAACTAATCAAAACATAAAAATAGAATCACTTGTGTGGATAGGACAGCATGGTATTTTCTCGAACTTGTCACCTGGAATCAACCCCTCCCTCTAATCTACACTTGAGTATCTCTTGCCGTCAGCGTCCTGAGCAATCGGGTAGCATGCGTGACTGAAGGTGTGCAATCCGGTCCCACCCCTGTGCCCCAGGTTATCGTCGAGCAAGGCAACCACAACACTCTTATTTATCCTCGTACGCTGACGAGCCTTACACTCGGTTGATCTGGCTGATCAAGTTGGAATTTGGCGTCCGCCCCCCAGTGACTCCAGGAATTATTTTACGTCGCAGCCGGACGACGATCACAGCCAGATTCAGAGCCGAGTCCCCAACCAGAAATGTTTATAGACGGTCTGGTAAGCGTCTCAAGAGGCTGCCACACCCGAGTTAACCTCTATCTGTGCAAGCAGCAGAACCAAAGACTTGCAGCGAAGCATGCATGTACTACACCCAGTGGGTTGGCATGGTGACCGTGACCCAGTGCTTCGTCCAGGGCCCTTCAGAAAGCAACGCCCTCTTCCCCCTGATGCTCCACAGGAAGTATGCCGACTCTCAAGGTTGAGCGCACTCGACACCTCACGATGAGAGGACTCTCAAGTTGGATCACACAACCTCACGGTAAGAAGTGTTGGAGAGGGTATATAAGGTTGGGAGTAACGTACCTCAATATTGTTGCCCCCAACCACAGAGATAATCTTACCAGATGACCCAATGGCAATTGCGATAACTAGTCATTGCATCGGCACAACCAGCATTATCCGTCGTTCCACCTCAGCATCAATCGCACAATAGATAGTTCTCATCACGCTGTCCAGACCACATACACTTCACATAGCCTTCCTGGCGAACCCCTCACCTCCTGGGTCGCCTTCACACTCGTCTCCACCCTCCTCACTACACACCACTTACGRCCAAACTCGCCCAGCAGACCGCATGTATGTACCGCATAAGTCAGAAGACMAGCGCCAGATGAGCGCAATCGTACCACAGTTCCGATACCAAATTGCAAGGAAGATGAGCATTAGCGAACTCCARCAATCAAACAGCATCATACATACGAGTCCAGATAATCTTATCCTCGAACCAACAGCAGAAATGCATCACGAGATTCACCAAATAAGATCACACCAATAGTTCGTAATTGACAATGCTGAAATAGTCTCTCATCATCATCAACGAAGAACAAGAGTYGATATCCTATTGGCGCTCGGCCCCCAGACTACATGTGGCAGATCCTATCTAGCCTAATACTACAATGCCGATGTTGACAAAAACAGCTTCCTGAAGTACGAGCATACAGCGGACAATGCTGCACGCTTCCAGCACCAGGTATGTCTCTCGCAACACTCACAACCCCGATCCACACCACACAGATCCCACTAGCACCCAAGGACCACCCTGTGTCACACCCAGCACACAGCGGAGCAGCTCGACTATGGCTGCCTGCTACTTCTTGCTCGCCCGTGAGAGCGTGAGTGCCAGCCAGCCAGCAAATAGCGCAACAGCGCTCGCGCAGCATGCAGCCAGCACCCGAATGCCAAATGCGGAGGCAGGCCCATTGCTATATGGAAGTGGCATGCCCGTGTTCTGCCCAGACGGTGTTTGGCCTTTCCCAAGAAGATTCCGGTAGGCCCCGGTAGGCACAGGCCCCGACCTCACACGCAGGCCCAGGGCCTAATGGTTGCGTATGCCCAACTGCCCTTGGCCTGCTTACGGCCTTCCTCACGCGTCTGGCCCAGGTCACCGTTCAGATACATTTGCAAAATATGGCCTGGGCCTGGGCGCTTTCAACCAACTGGCGCAGCGCAACTGTCTGAATTTCCCCAGTTGCGGGGTACTCTGAAAATCGAGGCCCTGAGGGCCTGTCGCGCCTGCCTTCACTTAGGGCGGCCGACGTGCTGCAAAAAGGGCCCCAAAAAGGGTTGAGCGGGCGTAGCCTCGCAGATAAAAATAAGAAAAAATAAAAAGAGAATTAAAATGAGTGAGTGTGCCAGCACTTTTTCAACACCGCCATCTTTGCCGATTTTTAATTATTTTTTGGCATTGACAAATGCCCTGAAAATTTTCATATATGTTGTTTACACAATCAATAACTCGTTAAAATGTTTTCAAAAAATAATAAATTTTTTTAGGCCCCGAAATAAAGTGAAAACAAAAAGTTAAAAGCGAAGAAAAACAAAATAGTGAGTGGGCGAGCACGTTTTGACACCCCCATCTTTGACGATTTTTAATGTTTTTTTTGGCTTAGCAGAATGTCTTCAAAATTTATAGGCGTGTAGGTTACATCATAGAGAACTCACAAAAAAACATTCAGAAAACAAAACTTATTTTTAGGCCCCGAAATGTTTTTTGGCGGGGGCCAAACCTGGAGGTGTTCGGCCCCCGAATGGGACTATTGGCCGAGGGGGGGAAGTCGGTCATCCGCTGCGTACGCGCCACTAAACGAGAGAGCGCGCCCACAAGGATGCATACACGGCGGGCATCGATGCGGATGAATATTTCGACGCGCCCGCCGTCGGATAGCATTTTCGTGTCGGTTTGTGTCCGGCCCCCTTTTTTTTTTTTTCCGTATTCTAACAGAAAAAATAATTTATCATTTTGTTTCGTATTTTTCGTTCTGGCGTGTCGTTTTGTTTTCTTTTTTTGCCTTTTGTTTTCGTTTTGTTTCCTAAACAAAAAAAAGACTTTCCGTTTTTTTTTCCCCATGAATTTGCATTTTTTTTGCGTCAGTCCAAAAAAATACAAACAAAAAATGAAAAACAAAAAACAAAAGACAAAAAAAGACACATTTGTTTTGCAATTTTTTTGGGTCGGAACGAACTTTCGGCTAGAACGGAACCAGATGCAAGCACACCAGTGTTTAGAGCTTGGTCCGAGGTGCGGACGGTCCGTGGTCATCGCCATACCATTGTCGAAATGTGGGAAAACGTGGTGGGCGCATCTGACCATGTTCTAGCGGGAAGAATTCTCATTTTGCACATTTCGGGTGTGGTGTGGCGATGCCCTCTTTATGTTTTTCTCTCTCTCTCTCTCTCTCTCTCTCTCTCTCTCTCTCTCTCTCTCTCTCTCTCGCTCGCTCGCTCTCGCTCTCGCTCTCGCTCTCGCTCTCTTTCTCTCTCTCTCGCTCTCTCTCACACACACACAAACACATACATGGGACAAAGTTTGCCTGTCTGTCTGTTAGTGTGCGGGTGTGTCAGAGAGAGAGAGTGAGCAAGAGTGTGTGTGTGTGTGTGCGCGTGCGTGGGTGTGACAGAGAGTGTGTGGGCAAGAGTTTGTATGTGTGTGCTCGTGGGTGTGTGGCAGAGGGAAACTGCGGTCAAGACTCTGCCACGGCCAGTGGCACGAGCCGAGACAAGGGTGCGCCGTGTAGCTATGGCG
>BFEA01001004.1:244223-257576 GCA_003427395.1 Chara braunii
AAAAAAAAAAAAAAAAAAAAGGCAGACAAGCAGAAAGGCAGACAGAGACACATGCAGCCAAGCAGGCAGACAGGCAGGCAAACAGAGGGATAGATAGACGTTTGTCTGTCGGTTTGTCTATTTGTCTGTTTGTTTGTCTGTCGTTTGTCTGTCTACCTGTCTACCTCTCTGCCCGACTGCCAGTCTGTGTGTGTCTATGTCTATCTGCCTCCCTCTCTGTATGTGTGTGTGTGTGTCTGTCTCTGAGTTTGTCTATCTATTTGGTTCTCTGTCTGCGCCTCTGTGTGGCTGGACCTGTGCAAGGACGCAAACAGGCACGCAGGCAGAGAGGCAGGCAGGCAGGCAGGCAGGCAGGCAGGGAGACATGCAAGCAGACAGAAAGGCAGATAGACGGATGGACAGACGGATAGACGGACAGACGGACGGACTTGCGGCTATACAGACATTGACCTGGCCTTATACGGGGTCTGTATGTTGGTGTTCTTCTTAAGCCAAGGCGTCAACCCGTATAGTCTATTTGTCTGTCTATCTATTGGTCTGTTTGATTGTCTGTCTGCCTGCCAAGGACCCGAGCCCATGTCGACCTGAGCATGGACCTGGGCCGGTTCTCAGGTTTAGCTGGGTCTACGCCAGGACGTGGGCTTGTTCTCAAAGCCCAGGCCCGAACCTGTGCATAGGCGCGGATTGGGCCTGAATCCTGGGTGTTTTTTTTTTTGTTTTTGTTTTTTTTTCCCTTTCAAAGGGCAGGTTGTGCATAGGCCCAGACTGGGTGTTCGGTCCAGGCCCAGGCCTAAGCCGCTGGTCGGGTTCAGGTATACCCGGAGCCTTTTTCTTGCTGTTTTTTCCCCCCCCCTAAATTTAGAGCCCAGGCCTGGACCCGTACATAGGCCCAGACTGGGCCTGAATGTTGGGTGTTTGGTCCATGCCTAAGCCGCTGCTGGGGCCTAGGCAGACAGGCAGGCAGACAGACAGATGTGCAGGCAGGCAGGCAGACAGGCAGACATGCAGACAGGCTGGCAGAAAGGCACACAGGAAGACATTGACCTGGCCCTGGCCCACAAACGCCCCGGCAGGCAAACATGTAGTAGACAGGCAGGCAGATAGACACACAGACACATAGGCAACAGGCACGCAGACACATAGGCAGACAGGCAGCGAGATAGGCAGGCAGACAGACATGATGCAGGCAGACAGGCAGACAGGTAGACAGACATGCGGGGAGACACGAAGGCAGATAGGCAGATAGGCAGGCACACACGGAAGCAGACACGCAGGCAGACATGCAGGCAGACACGCGGGCAGACACGCAGGCAATTCTATCTACAGATACGCATGAAGACACGCATACAGACAGACGGACAAACGGACAAACAAAGTGCCTGTTTGTATGTCTGTCTGTGCGTCTGTTTGTCTGCTTGTTGTGAAAGCCCAGCCCTGGACCTGTGGATAGGCCTAGACTAGGCCTGAATCCTGGGTCCACGCCCAGGGCTAACCAACTGACCCGCCCCAGGTGCAGGGTGGGAGTTTTTTTTTTTTTTTTTCCTTTGAAAGTCCAGGCCGTGCATAGGCCCAGACTGGGCCTGCACCCTGGGTGCTCGGTGCAGGTCCAGACCTGCACCCGTACATAGGCCCTGACTAGCCCTGAATCCAGGGTGTTTGGTCCAGGCCTAAGCTGGTGCCGGGGCCCAGACAGACAGGCAGACAAGCAGAGAGGCACACAGACATATGTACAGGTAGGCAGGGAAACATGCATGCAGACAGGCAGACAGGTAGACAGACAGCCAGACAGGCAGACGTAGAGACAAACAGACGGACAGACAAACTGTCTGTCTGTCTGTCTATGCGTCTGCCTGTCTCCCTGACTGTCTGCATGTCTGTTTGTCTGTCTGCATGTCTGCCCGTCCGCCAGGTTGAACAGACAGGCAGACAGGCAGACTCAGGAAGACAAACAGACATGTGTGCAGGAAGGCAGACATGCAAACTCAGGAAAACAGGCCAACAGGCAAACAGGCACAGAGACAGGCAAACAAACAGGTGTTTGCCTGGGCCTGGTCATGATCCTGATCATGGGGCTTGGCAGGCAGGCAAGCAGGCCCGGGTAAGGGAGACAAGGTCCGGGACACAAGGCAGGTCGGCAACACAGGCTCGGCGCATGTTTGGGACACAGCCTGAGGGTCAGGTCAGGGACAAAGGCTGGGAGCACGCGAGGGAGACAGGTCCAAGGAAGGCTAGGCACACAGGACCAGGCACGTAGCATGTAGGGGACAGCCCCAGGTTGGGCTTGAATCCTGGGTCGACGCCCAAGGGTAACCAGCTGACTGGGCCCAGGTGCAGCCTGGGAGCTTTTTTTTTTTTTTCCCTTTAAAAGGCCAGGTCGTGAATAGGCCCAGACTGGGCCTTCACCCTGGGTGTTCGGTCCAGGCCGAGGCCTAAGCTGCTTGTCGGGTCCGGGTGTAGGACGGGGCTAGGTGCTTGCTGTTTTTTTTTTTTCTTCTTTTTCTTTTTTTTCTAATTCGAAATCGAGGCCTCGACGGACTTGATGCGATGGAGCCTTTTTCTTGCCTGGACGCACACACCTGCTTCTAATTCGAAGTCGAGGACTCGACGGGTGTTGGACGGAGTCGACGTGACAGAGCCTTTCTCTCTCTCTCTCTCTCTCTCTCTCTCTCTCTCTCTCTCTCTCTCTCTCTCTCTCCCTCCATCTATCGATTTAACTCCATCTGTATATGTGTATGTGTGTGTGAGTCCATGAATCAACCAGTTTGATTGATTGATTGCTTAATTTTTTCTTTTATGCCTTAAGCAGTAGCGTTGGTATATGGCGATGAGTATTACATTATAATACAGGTTAGATTATCGTCTGATTTTGTTATTGGTATATTCGTTGTTTTTTTCGTGGTGGTCTCTGCAGACAAACAAGTGTTTGGTGAAACCAACGCGGTGGTGGACAAATGTATGGAAAGCGGGGTCGAGGGATCATCGCGGTCTAATTGGGATAAGGCTGCATATGATGATGCATTCGAGTCATTCGACCATCCCCTCATTAAAGCTGACGTGAAAGATACGTACATTGAGAAGTGTGAGGAATGGTACGAGTATACCGCGACGAACAAGATTCATGAGAGAGAACAACGTTTGCATGAACCTTAGTCTAAACTGTGGTACGGTGTTGAAGGTAAGCTTCCCTGTGATTTTGCGTTGAGGAGGGTATGTGGCTGCTACCTCACAGACAATGAAGGCCTTTGATGGACTTAGGATGAGCTGCTAGAAATGTGGAAGAAGGAGGAGGTAGTGAATGCATTGAGGAATACATTTATGAAAGTTGAGTTGAATGCACGATCAGTGGTTGAAAGTTTCGTCGAAGCGAAACGAAGTAAAGAGGTAAGAGATTCCTCTGTGTCCGGTGTTGGGGTTGTAAAGAAGGAGGCCGATGTTGCTGAGGACATGGACATAGAGTTTAAGCGTTTAATTCAATCGTCCATTAGAAACGATTTGTTAGACGAAGTTTGTAAGCTTAGTACTAGAGTTGACCCGTACATGTTGCAAGAGTGTGACGATTTGGTTCGGCGATTAGAAGAAGCTGAGAGTGGGATAAGAAAAATATTGTTGGTAGGTGCCTTACTATCGATTGATTCTTCTTTTGCCTCAGACCTGTTTGAGATTCCATTGAGTGCAACTTTGGAAGACCTTCTAAAAACGTGTTTGATTGCTATGTTAGAGTCATTGCAAAATGTTGGTTCGGAACTGGCACACAAAAATGTACTCTTAGAAGTGCAAAATGCGATGAAGTTTTTGGTAAGTGATAGTCAGTTGAGGGGAACAGTGATCACGCTTAGGCATTTGTACAAGCAGACACGGGAAGAGTTAATGGGTTTAGTGTCTAGGGATAGTTTTCCTGATCGATGTGATGATGGATTCACGAATGGCATAGTGACACGTTACAAAGAACAGTTGTACACTCTAAGAATTTTGTTGGCGAATGTCATTGATGTTCATTCACCAATGCGGTTTATGAAGGAGGTGGAGCATATGAAAAGGGAATTGAATGCTCTCACAAGCATAAATAAGGAACATGAGACAAGATTGCATGAGGTAGTGCTTACGTTGATTGAAGCACTGAGCGTCCGTGTCCTAAGTGTGACCGCTTATTAAGCCATTTGAGAAGGCGGAACTATATAAAGTTTAATGATTTGGCGGTTGTTAGACGTAAGTGTGACAACACGACAAACCTTGATCCTGATGGAGATGTCATTGTTAATGAGCAGTAGCAGTTCGCAATGGAAGAAAGGAGGAGGCAACTTCGTGGAGGTGACGATGTAGATGAGTAGTGCAATTTGTCTTTGTCATTGACTATAAAGTAAATCGTATTCAAGCAATAAAAATAGGAGTGGCTAAAGTGGGATAGACAATGAAGAGGTGGAATGTGATAGTTGGAAGAACGTGTCGTTTCAGTTTTTTTTCCCCTYTYYATTAATGATGATGATACTTGAAGAGTTTTGCAATAAGAYACTTTTTTTTTTTTTTTTTTTTTTTTTTYYTTTTTTTTTTTTYYTYTYTKTGTATTTTTTTTTCATAGTTTTTTTTTWTTYAAATTTTTTTTTTTTACAAGTATTATTGAAATTCGAAGAAAATATTATTGATAGATGAAAATAAAGGTTGCCTTAGTCGTTTGTTACTATGCTACCTCGTGTTGTATGTGTTCATTCTTATGAAGACGGTCTTAACTTTTGACCTTTCGTTGCTAACGTTTTCAAGATTATATTTTTTTATATTGTATGTTTTTCTGTGTTCATTCTTATATTGCTCTACTTATTGCTGGAAAACAAGCAGGTGAGTATATTTCAAAAAATATGGACATAAGATAATATTGATAGTCAATTAAAAAAAACAAGAACACATTTAGGTCGTCTCCAACTAAATCCTATTGAAGGAAAGCAAAACATGCTTAAGAATATACAAGGTACATACGACTGTGCCGTATAAGACGCTGAAAATACTAAGGCGCTTATGTGAAGAAAAGTAAATGCTATTGAGAGGGTTGGGTCACACCATGTATTGTAATGAATATTGGAGAAGGAACCAATCCGATAAGAATGAATAAAGCTGACAATAAACGTAACCTTTCTCCCAAGGCACCCATGCTGTCCTGAACGACCTCCTCTCACGTAAGCCCGTTCCAAGAAGTCTTATTCTCTACCTCTTTTGCTCCTATCTCATCAAAGTCGCCCAAGCAAAAAAGGAGATGAATGGTGAGGCCATCAACAGTTTGGTCGACCTCCGTCGCTAGGAACGACTCTTCCTGGAACCACGACCTTCGAGGTTGGCTGGGGAGAGGTGTGGTACACCGTATAGACTCATTTATGCAACAAGAAAAATCCCACGAGAAATGAAAGTTGAAAAAACATTCCATAAAAACAAAATGATAAAAAATCCTTCATATTTATAAATTATCATTTCAATGTTCGTCAAATTCTACAATTTTCAGTTTTAGTTGATAAGTTTCTGTCTAAATATGAGTTTTCCCTTCCAACTACATCTATTTGTTCAAGATGGAATGGAAGTCTGGAGGAGTTTATAAAATATTTTAATTAAATTTTCATTCTACTACAAGAAATATCTTCTAATTTGGATTGGATTAACTTATTTATGACTAAAAATCCTTACTTAGAATGATAGTCCAATTAAAATATTTCATGAACTCGTCAACACTTTCATTCCATCTCTAGCATGCAGTTCAAATAAGAAGG
This sequence comes from Chara braunii, assembly GCA_003427395.1. Classification (NCBI taxonomy): domain Eukaryota; kingdom Viridiplantae; phylum Streptophyta; class Charophyceae; order Charales; family Characeae; genus Chara; species Chara braunii. The sequence goes on from BFEA01001004.1 coordinate 249,971, forward strand.
GATACCCCATTTTTGGAAGAAAAGTTTTCACTTAAGACGAGAAGTTTTAAAATTGAAATGACATTTTTTAAGATAGAATAAATATTTAAAATTTAGAATGTAATTTCACTATAGAATGATTATTTAATTGAGGGAAATTTTTCCATTGTGGGGGTGGTGCAATGTTGTCGTGGAGGAGCCAACGCCTACTTCTGAGATTCGGGCCTCGTGCTTGGGCGAGGAGAACGGGTAACACGGACTACATCCTAGCGGTCGGGACTCGGATAGAATGGGGAAGACATTTTGTCTTCTTCGAATTCGTTGTGGACGGATGACTGACTTAGAATACCCAAGGCTGACCGCAAGTAGGAGCCGTCTTGATCAAGGTCGATTGGAGCCAAAAGAACTTCCGATTCCTATGACAAACTTATACGAACAGGAGAGAGAGTTCTTTCGTGCAACGACAAAGGGTAAACGTGGACAAATGAGGTACGTATCACTCTATCCCATGAGGCTTTGAAAAGACTAAGGGGCGTATAGGACCACAAATCAAACATACGAAAAAAAAATTATCGTTTTTTTGAACAACGCATAGCAAAAAATATGCAACGCGCCTTGATTAATTAACATATAAATCTGGTGTCAATTGAACGGCCGCACGAACATGCAACTTGACCGTTACGTTTATATCTACACGAACAAATAAGTTCCAGTGTCAATTAATAAACCTTCATTTTCCTCGACATGAACATTAAAAAAAAAAACACATAAACTGATCATTTTTTTCTCTTTTTTTTTTCGCTTCGTGTTGTGATGACTTTGTTTATACTTGAAATACGTTTTTTTTTTTTTTTACTTGACGCTATATTATTGTTCTTATTATGATAATTACATTTATATATGCATGTTTTAAGATATCTTTTTCGTCCCGATTTTCTATATGTATCGCATTCCTCATATCATTTAATTTATATATTAAAGCCATGTAAAAATACATACACACACGGCTGTTGATATGGCAGGAAACGAAGGTGTGCGTGAGGGTTCAACCATTAGTAATTTATCTACCGTTCCAAACTCCTCTTCATCTGGGGATAGGTCCTTGCATATGAAAACATCGCAAACGTCTTCAGCATTATGAAGGACCTTTTATCGATCCTTTGTTGTCTTCTCCAACGATATCAGAGTGTGATCAATCTCCTACCATTGATTCTGGTCAAGTCTGTTTTCCTTCGTTACACCACGCTTCTTTTTCATCAAATGATGCATTGGGATTGCATATAGGTGTTGCGGGTGATCGGACTGCTCGCATGAAAGATAAACAACCGATGGTATCTCGAGATCGTGACCCTGATTGTTCTATCGGAGAACAATGCAGTGATAGGTCTTTAACTTTTCAACAACCAATTTCGTAGGTGGATGATATTGCAAGCCCTGTGTTTTAACTGAACGAGTTAAGGAAATGTTGATGTTCGTAGCGGTCAGATTAATTGTCATAGAAATATCTCTATGGCCTTGCAAAAGGCACGTCCGGTTGAAATTGTACGGATGTTGCAGTACATATAAATTATGTTTCGATGGTCAAAAGGACCTTCTTAGTCGATAGTTTTCTCTTTCATTTGCAACATGTGCATGATGGTTTATCACCAAGGTTCACCGAGCATGTCCGACAAAAATGTATGGAGTTTGACCTTTGTCCTCCCGTGACAAATGTTCATGCACAACCATGCTTTTCTGCCACGACCCTACCAAATTCGTTGAACGCAATGGTTAAAAAGTTTGTTGGATTTTATAATCGTCGGAGGAGATTATTATTATTGAACCAATTCGTTCAAGGTGTAACAGACGATATTATATGTTGCGCCTTCAACAATTGTGTGTCAGTAAAGTCGTGCGTCGTTTGGAACTTCGATCATTGTCGTTGATGCCTCAGCGTGTGTTGCCCAACTATGATGCAAATACGATAATTGTTGAAAGTACTGTGAACGTTGGTGGTGGAACGGAACAAGTCGATACGATGAATACCAATGAACCAGGTTCTACATCAGGTAAAATTTCAACCCGAAAGAAAACCCAGGAGAGACGGACAAACTTTAATGTTAAACGTATGCGTGCACTGAGAGCTGCGATTAACAATCGTAGGAGGAAAAAAAATGTGCATGCTCATAAATATTTTGCTCGCTATGAATGTGCTTCGAGAGATTCGAGCGACCCCCTTTGGGCAATCGAGGAGTGCATCTTCTTCTTCGAAAGAAACACGTAGTCATCTTTATATGTTGAGGCAATCACGGAGTCTATCATCGAGAGAGAGGCAATCACATAATTCATCCGTTAGAATTCGAAATTCAATGAACAATCGAGAACATAGTGAATCGGATGGTCGCGATGACGAAATGAATAATTCGCATGATGCTCCACCTACTAATATGAATGCACTCCCATATGCACTCGTGGCAACACCATATGCGGCGGTTGATAATACTATGCCAATTCTTGGGAATGCTTCCACGGTTGAAGCGTTGGATATTGGTGGTCGACAACCATGTAACTATTGCGGTGCTAAATTATGGCATTACAAAAAAAAATGGACAAAGATATGTTGCAGAAAAGGTGCGAGGCGTTGTTCTATGTGGGAGTGGTCTCGCGAAGGGTCTCTGGAACATGAGATTCTTTCCATTTGGACGTCTCTAACTCCCGATGGTCAATTCGTTCGAAACAATGCGAGGATAATCAATAATAGTTTATCCCTCGCATCCTCACAGTTGAAGCAATCGAGTGATGGTGTTCAAGGATTCTAGGGTGAACTTCGGGCTCAGGGTCCGATCTATTACCGTGTTGGTGCATTGGATGTGGGGGAAGAAGAACGTCCTCAGTTTGCGCAACTTTACTTGCACGATCCTCAACATTTGGATGATGCGATTGATCAAAGAGTAAATTTTCTTAATTTACCTGCATATACGCCTAATGGAGAACTGGAGCGAATGAAACGGATATTGAGAAGGTTCAACGAATTGCTACAACGTTGTAATAATTACGTGAGGCAGTTTATGACGATTGATGACCTGCCGCCGGAAGTGTTAAACGAGAGGAAGTTGGTCATAAATCCAGCTGCCATGCCCGTGGAGGAACATGAAAGGCGTTATAACTGTCTCATGGGTCTCCAGGAGGTGTGCGTTCTCATGGCCGATGACCTTCTTCCTCGTAAGCTCAAGATTCGTTTGCGTGCTCCTCTTCCGGGTGAGCGGCAAACGGTTGTGGTTCCAGAATGTTCTAGAGCGCATGATTGCTTGAGGTTTGTTTTGCTTTTCTCAGAGCGAATTGATAGTTGATCTGTCCGACGTGCCTCGGAAGCTGGATGGTCGCGAGGACTTAGTGTCAAGGACTACTATTTATTTCACCTTCACGAATGCGATGGTGAAAAATCTTGCCTCCTTTGTGTAGCACGACTTTTCCACTAGTTTTGTTGCATGGTGTACGCTAAGGTTGAATCCCTTCGCTTAAAATGAGTGAGATTCCATCAGAAAGATTTATAGTCAGAATATTATTAGGATTTGCGAGGCGCTGTGCAACAAAATCAACACGGTGATGGTGTTGGGATAAAAGTACTTTTGTCCTCAACCTCACTTGGGGGCCCCGATATATGAATGAAAGATATCATGAGAGTATGACAATTATGAGGCGGTTTGAAAAACTAGATTTTTTCATCACTATGACGTGTAATAATAACTTGTAATAAATCCAACAAACCCTGTTGCTGGGTCAATGACCTAGCGACAGGCCGGATCTTCTTGCGAGAGTATTTAAAGGTTATCTTGCCCAACTCATTGACGAGATAAAGAACAAACGAATCTTTGAGAGGGTAAATTAAATGTTGTATGTGGTGGAGTTCCAAAAAAGGGGTTTGTCGCATGCACACATATTGGTTATTTTGCATCTGGATGATAAAATCCGGGATGCAGATACTATTGACAATGTGGTGTGTGGGAAAATTCCTCCCGAAGGGGAATTGAGAGAAAGGGTTGCCAAGTTCATGTTGCACGACACTTGTGGTGAGGAGAAACACGATGCTTCATGTACGGAAGACGAAAAATGTGCAAAAGGGTTTCCGGAAAAATTCATTTCGACAACAACCTTCAAAGATGAACAAACGTACCCTTTGTATAGGAGAAGGAAACCAAGTGACGGTCGCTTTAGGATCGTTCAAAATGGGGTCATTTATGATAATCGTCGTGTGGTCATGTATAACCCGTACTTGCTAATGAGGTTTAATTGTCACTTGAATGTTGAATATTGTGCTAACATCAAGGTGTGCAAGTACATGTATAAGTACGTGTACAAAGGCTGCGATCGTGCTATGGTTTGCGAGCAAGATAGTAATAATACGTCCATCGATGAAGTCAAATCATATCAAGATATGCATGTTGTAGGTACGTGCGAGGCATGCTGGCGTCTATTTGAGTTCGACTTAGCGGAGCAATGGCCCGCGGTCAAAAAATTGTCCGTGCATATCGAAAAGATGCAAAAAGTGCAATTCGAACCTGACACCCAGCATGACGTTGTTTCGCATGGACCCCCGAGAATGAAATTGGCGGCGTGGATGAAACACAATTTTTTTAATGAATATGTTCCTAATGAGGAGTTCCCTCTGTATGTAGAGATCATTAATACTCATGTGTGGGACAACAAACATAAGAAGTGGAACCGAAATAGCGTGATCTTCACGGTTGTCCCTTGGAAAAGATCTTGATATTTCGGTTGCATCCCATGAAGATCACGGAAGGCGAACGATTCTATCTGCATGTGTTGCTAAACCATGAACATTATCGTAGGGTACCCTCTTTTGCTGAAATTCGTATAGTGGATGAAGTCGAATACGATTCTTTCTCATATGTGTGCCTTCAATTGGGCCGTTTGGAAACCGACGACACATACGATCAATGCATAGAGACAGCCGCGACGCATTATATGTCTGAAGAACTTCGTAAAATATTTGTTATGGTTCTCATCTTTGGTCTCGTGAACGATCCGGTCCGTTTTTTTGAACGACATTAGGATAAAATGTGTCACGATTTTCAGTATCGCACAGGAAATGAAATGGTTCCCACGAACATTTTGTAATCATTAGTTTTATTTCATCTTTGACCGTATTTTGCAAGAGTCTGAAAAAAACATCCGTCAGTTCTGCCTTTATTATCCAACGCCCGACGGGGAAACAATTGATGAGAACATAATGAAACATTACGAGAACATAACAGTATCGTCGATTCTAAGCGACGAGTTGTCGTATGATGTGATTCACATTCAATGCAGATATGACCCTAATTTTCGACGTCTTCGACCACACCAATGACTCTTGGTAGAAAGAGTTGTTCGGGTTGTGCAAAAGAAAAAATTGTTGCGTGCTTTTGTCGATACACCAGCCGGAACAGAAAAACTTTTTGCATTAAAATGATTTTGGCGGGCATCATGTCCCGTTCTGCCATTGGACTGATTATGATATCCATTGGCATAACTGCGACTATTTTGACAGGGGGTCAAACGTTTCACTCACAGTTGCGCGCATTTTTGGAACCTGATAATGTGCGTCCCTTCTCGATTCAAAAACGAAGTGATCTTACGGAGCTTATCCGCTGTGCCGACTTGATTGTTTGGGACGAGGCTCCGATGAGTAACAAGTTTCACTTGGAAGCTCTTGACATTACGCTTCGGGACCCCTGTAACAATGATGAGCCGTTTGGTGGGAAAGTTCTACTTTTTGCTGGGGATTCTAGAGAGGTTTTGCCCGTTGTGAAACACAGATTGCGAGCGCAATAAATTGATGCGTCCATCAAAATGTCTCCTTTGTAGAAACTTTTTGAGGTTCATCAATTGACCGAAAATATGTGAATCTTAAAGTTTAGGCGATGATAAAATGACACAAATGTATGCCCACTTTTTTATGCGTGTTGGGAATGGTGACCGTCCTCGTATTGTTCCTAATAAGTCTGCTACAGTCAGATTACCACGTGAGATTTATACGGATAAACCAATTGATGAGTTGATTTCATGGACGTTTGATGATGTGTCCAACCACGTGGGGGATGCCGAGTATTTCTGACCTCAATTAATGTTATGCTCTAGTAATGACGATGTCGGTTCTGTTAACAACCGTGTTCTTGACGATTACCTTGGAGAGGTGCGTGAACTTTTCAACGTTGATTATCCTGATTCGGATGATACCGGACTTGGTATTGAGCAAGAGTTTTTAAACTCTCTCAATGAATCAGGTCTTCCACCTCACAAGTTGCGCTTGAAAATTGGTGCGCCCGTGATACTTTTCCAAAATTTGTCGTCGAAGCAAAAACTTTGCAACGGTACTAGGCCGATTCTAAAAAAAATTGTTAATGATGATTTGTTGGAAGTGACAATAATGCGCATGGGTAAGACAACATTGATCCCCAAGATTGATCTGACAAGCGATGGTGAGACCACCGGGTTCAAATGGTGTAGGATGCAATTTTCTGTCCGTCTTGCTTTTGTTGTAACGATTAACAAGTCGTAGAGACAAACCGTATCGCATGCAAGGGTTTGGCTGCGCAAGTCGATTTTTGCGTATTGCCAACTATATGTTGCTTTGTCGCGTGTTGGTCATCCTAACAACATGGAAATGATGAGAGATCGGTCAATCTTGGAAGTGAACATGCTCAAGACGATCATGTTGTTTTTGGCGAAGTTAAACGTGCACGTTCGCAAGAGAATACCCTTGCTAATGCTGAAAACATGGTTATGGAGGGGGTTCGTGACGATCCTCGTGCTAATGGGGATGAGTCGCGTAGAGGTATGTCGGGTAGGCCTAATATCGTTACATTTTTCGGCGACGAGGATGATAATCTTACGGGTGATTCGAAATAAGACTGTGTTGAATCTACATTCAAGAGAAGAAAGAGACGTGGTGCAAAAACTAATATTTTGGGTTCCCCCGAAGTGTTGGAGTCTACCTTGGCTGATAATAGGGCGGGACGACAACCTGTTGTTGTTGAAACGAGAACTCAAATTATGAGAGCGATGAATGCACTCCCCGATGATGCACTTGCATCTCTTCCGTTTTGTGCAGAGGTCGCAGGACGTGCACGTGTTCGTGATTCACGTTCACAATCTCAACGCAGTAGACGCGAAAGAGATGTTTGCGCCACATCTCAACCAAAAAATCCTTCCGAGGTTGTTGTGGTGCCCGATGATAACGATACACCCAGAGTCCGCACTCCGAATCCGCGCACTTACCTTGCTAGATGGTTTGACGATGCAAAGAAGGTTGACATGCAAAATGTATGGACAGAGGTGTTTTTTGATATGTTTGTCAAAAGTGTCACAATCGTCAAAGATGGACGAATATGGGAAAACTTCCTCGACTCGAAAAGAAACAAACTCACTTATATGCGGTTGGAACGAAAATCTAGACTACCAGTTGTCCGATAGCCGGTTGTCCTGACCAGACATCCTGTGTAGAGTTGTCCGGAATCCCAAACAACTCGTTTTTTTCAAATTGAAGGGGCAAAAAAAAAAACAAAAAGTACGTGATGCGCACCACCAGGGGACCCCCTAGAACAAATTTGAGGCCATTCGGAGCAAAAAAAAAAAAAAAGGAAAA
>BFEA01001005.1:37949-58250 GCA_003427395.1 Chara braunii
AACTGTATCTTGTCCCGTAGTGCAATTAGAACTCATTTTTGTGACTCCTGCCTAGTTTCCTTTTTTCTTTTTTCTTTTTTTTAAATACCCCCTGCAGTGCTAGTGGTGCTGGTAAAAGCAGACAACACTAACACCTGGGGAGAGGCTCCATCTATATTGATGGGGAGCATCACCTACTAGAAACAGGTCCAACATCCCATGTACAAAATGAATTAGGAGGATATCTTTCTTTAGAAACTCCTATAAGGTTGTTAGGGGCCTTTAATGACACTAAGTAAACCAATATCGAACGGTGATTGGATTTCTCGCCCAGCGATCGACAAAATGAATCAATGGAAAATTAAAAAAACTTCCCTGTTTGGAAGAACATTAATTATTAACAAGATGGTCTTAGCATCAATATGGTATAAATCTGTCTTATGGACAATCTCTAAGTTGAGCATAAAGAGACTTGAAAAATAGGTGGCAACATTTTTATGGAGAGACAACCATGAGTTAGAAAATGTTATTCCTCGAGTGACATGACTTTCCCTTATCTAGCCCAAACTCAGAGGAGATTCCTTGATCCGTCCTTGCAATGTCAATCGGTAGCATTCCAATGGTTAAAAGAACTGATTTTTTCTAATGATAAACGCTGACAACTGACGACTCTGAAGCAAATTCATCGACTAGCCCCACAAACTAAGATGAAGATCCACCCTCTCATATGGATTGAGGATTTATTTTTTGGAGCATTCCAAGGGCAAAGGCAGAGTCTAGAGAAGAGGGTTTGAGGGGGAGCGGCTAAAGAAGATTTATTGTTGGATAACTTATGAGTATCGTTATTGAAAACATGACGCAGTTTACCTCTACCCAATAGACCTTTCCCCTCCCGATATGAGGAGGTCCTAAGACAACCCCTTTTTGATAATAAATGGATCACCGATCAAAATAGTGTTATATTTAGAAGTTCAGATCCTCCATGGCCTCTGTGGGTTAAAAGAGGTGTGTTAAGGATCAAAGATATATGGGACACGAAAAACAGAGGCTGCGTCCATCGATTTACGCGGCCCTGAATCCAACCATCCGAAGGACGACGAAAAAGGAYGAAGAMGCGAGGACACTGATGCAATTTCCCTTCCAACCCAATCTCCCGTAATTGGCCCATCCTTCCCAGCTTAGGACCCCTCATTGCTACCGCGCAGAAGATCGCGCGAAACAAAAATCGGTTTGTCACAAGGTGTCGAAACTGAACCGTTTTGGGCCTCTCCAAGGTGATGTCCCATTTCTGTGAGAAAGAACTGGAGAAGTCTMCATTGAGCTCTCTAAGAGACTATGTGGGAGGTCAAAAGAATTCCCCTATTCGTTTTCGTGAAGTGAAAAGAAAATGATTTTAGTTTCCCCCCCCCCGGTATTGCGGGGTTGAACTAACCCAAGTCATTCAAAGCTGAAGCCGGGTAATGGCCCTGGTACTTTTTCGCTTATTTTCGCTTTTGGATATACTTGCCATATGGGACACTGGACCCGGTTTCCAGCAGGTGATGCTCCAAMCAATAGATTTGAGCAGCCAGTGAGGACCCACTATACGGGGGTGCTCTTATTGTTTTTAGAAAAACTAAGCTATATTCTTGTCTCAGTTGTGAGAGGTAGGTTTTGGTGGGTGACCCACTAGACGGGGGTGCTCTTATTGTTTTTAGAAAAACTAAGCTATATTCTTGTCTCAGTTGTGAGAGGTAGGTATTGGTGGGTGACCCACTAGACGGGGGTGCTCTTATTGTTTTTAGAAAAACTAAGCTATATTCTTCTCTCAGTTGTGAGAGGTAGGTATTGGTGGGCGATTTCAACGCCGCCCCGGACCGTGTGCTGGACAGATGGAAAATCTCCACACCATGCCCAATTTATATACAAAATGACGATAGAATGATAGCGGAACTTGCACAATCTCTCAACCTTTTTGATGCCTTCAGAAGACAATTCCCGACTGATCGCGGATTCACATGTTTCCGAAATAACGGCAYGGAGAAAGCAACGAGGTCCCGAATTGATCTGATCTTAATCTTAGAAGAAATACAAGGATCCTTACAAATCGTAGAGATCTTCCCGCGCAGCCCGTACCCCGGCCTAGACCACGCAATGTGTGTAGCCATTCTCTCATTTAGGAAAAAAACAGACCAGGCCAGGGGTTTTTATAAATTAAACACTCCCCTTTTGTCTATCGAACGCGTGAAAGTCTATCTTAGAGACGTGTGGTCTTTCTGGCAAAAACAGAGAGACCGGATAGATAACAATATCGTATGGTTCAACACCTGCGGTGCTAGTGGTGCTGACAAGGTCAGACACCACTAGCACCCGGGGGGAAGCTCCATCAATTGGTGGGGAGCATCACCTGCTGGAAAATTGGTCCATCGTCCMYTTACAATAAGTACAAAATGATTGCAGGAATTTGACTACGAAACCTGCCAGCGTTGATTACTCTGGTGTCCAGAGGATTAACTGTGCAGGTAGTTGTGTGGGGGGAGGAAACCTCTTCACCTTTGTACCAGGTGCCATATATCTACAACTAAAAGGCTAGTCCCTCCCTCCTTTTCTGAATTGTTGAGCWGAAAGCTGAGTGAGAGAACTGAGTAAAACTGGGACCTTGKTTTGGGAGCCTGCCCTAATCCCATCTTGCCGTTCGTCCTCAATCTCTCCCATACCAATCCAGACCAACCAAGCAATTTGAAAGGGGGGGGAGAGGATSGGGGAAGCCTTTGCTGGGTCTCATGGGGATTGTTGTATCGATCTTAGTCCACTCGTGAAAAAGGAGYCAGTAGTCCCTTACTAAATCCCTCCTCCCTTGTCCCTCCTCTAGACCTTTTTGTCCGCCTTTCCATTCAATTTCCCCAATCCTCCCCCCTTTATCCCCCCCAAGCCAGCTCAGGCTAAAATCCTTGATTTTTTGTTGGATATATTTTGGTGTGTGTAATAGCTGGATTTGCATCCTGACGTTCTCCCATTTTTCTCTTATTTCTGTTTGGATCTGTTGTTGTATGCTCTCAGTGAATTCTGGGCCTTCCAGTCTTGCTCTTTCCATTTCGTATGTGCATCGCCGTCTCCAGAGGGCCCAGAGCACCGCCTTACGACCTAGTTTGAACATGTTGCTAGTGAAGTCATCTAGTTGGTCCGTAGGGTAGGTTTCGCATAGCAAGGCTTTCCAATTCCACGGCCACCGGATCCGGGTTTCTAATTGATCCCAGATTCAATCCCGCCATCTCCACAACCAAACCTGTGTTCGATTGTTTTTGGTACTTTTCAGGAGGGGAACGCATCAGTGCAAAGCCTACACCAGGGCAGGGCTTGCCCTCTTTGTTCAAGGTTTGTCCTTTCTATCGGCCGGTCCATTGTTGGCAGGCAGYGGTGCTCAAGCTGCCATTGCAACGAAGCAAATTTTGCCGGTTTTTCCTTGACCGTTTTGAACCACTTTATATCTCTTAGCTTGTCCTTGTTAATGTTTAAGTGGTTCATCCATCGTGCCTCCACCCGATTCCGCAKGTTTATTCTCGGCTTGAGGAGCCTGTAGGTCGATTTTACTGTAAGACCGTATAACGATCTAGTGATTTTCCTGCCCCTCCCTGCCGAAGTTGTCCATGTCCATTCCACGGGGTCCAGAGCGAGTTGATGGATCGGGGTTCAGGGGCAGTAGGCGGTCCATTGCTCATTTTCATGGAGCACTCTAATTCTGAATAGGTCCTCTTTCTGTTGTACTATTGTTTCTTCTGGAGAAGTTCTTTGGAGGATGTTGTTCCAGCGTATTTGGAAGAGATTTACTCTCAATGATCCGTCWGGTTCGAAGTGGACTATGCGTCCCACCTGATGTGATCGATCCCTCAAAGCCACCCAGTCCGATTCTTGAAGGGTGAGGCCTTTCTTTAGGACTCTCCACCATGACAGGGGGATGTTTTCTATTATGGGTTCCAGGGCGTCCTCCGGTCGATGGCAGTGGCGTAGTCTCTTTCTTAGCYGGCCCGGTTCGATCCAGYTTCTTTGTTCTTTGTCCCATGTATCATTTATCCTTGTTACTCCCCGCCTGATCCAGCCTTGCCATGGGGAGTCCATACAATGGAGGGTTTGGCCCTTTGAGTCTATTATCCACCTGTTCCCAAAAAGCGGTTGTCGTGCCACTTCCTCCCATCTCTCATGTGGAATTCTATCCGGCAGGGGTAGACTTCTCCATGTTTTCAGGAGGTCGGGCCAAAAGGGGTCATTGCGCAGGTCGGCCCTTGCAGCTTGTCTGSGTGAATCTGGRGGGAGATAACCATGCTGCATACCTCTTCTTGGGATGGGCCATGCCCTGTTTTCAAGACACATCAGCGGGTCGCTCCCCTCCACTGTTTGTGGCGGCAAACGAGAAATTTGTTCCAAGGCCAACCCCTTCCACGGGGKGTCCTGGTTGAAGAGTAGGCGTTTGAGTCATTGTAGCGCCAGTGCCTTTGTTTGTAGCGCGAGATCTATTATGCCCAGACCTCCTTTCGCTTTGGGTTGAATTATAGATTGCCAAGCCACTCTGCTAATCACATTACGCTCCTCATGGTTTCCCCTCCATAGGAAGGCGGCTATCTGACGTTGCAAGGGGCGTAATGCGTTCTTGTCCAAKGCCCAGATAGCAAATTTGTACCACACGGAGACCAATATCACGTTGTTTATTATTAGGGAGCGTCCTATCAACGAGGTATATTTGTCCTTCCATAATATCATATTTTCCTGAGGCGGGCCCGAGATCCATTCATTATTGGTAGTCGGCCTACCTTCTGCTGACATCAGCACTCCTAACACTCTAATTGGGGTTTCCTTTGGTAACCATTTGAGCCTGGGTTCTTCTGGGGGTCTTACTTCTTGGTGGTGTATTCACCAGACTGCATCCCGCAGGGAATCCCGATCATACTAGCTGGAGACTTTAACGCTGCCCCGCACAGATGGCTGGACAGGTGGAAAATCTCATCCCCGTGTCCTACATACATCGAAACAGACGAACACACAATAACGAACCTTCGTAAGTCATTAAGATTGTATGACACCTTCCGCAGATCATACCCGACAAAATGTACTTTCTCATGCTTTCGAAAAAATGGGTCGCAAAGGATCTCCAAATCTCGCATCGACTTGATTCTTATCTCGGGAGATCTAGAGGGGGCATTGCAAATTGAAGAAAATTTTCCACAAAGCCCATATCCTGGGCTGGATCACACAATGTGTGTGGCGATTTTGTCATTTCGGAAAAAAAACGATCAAGGACCTGGCTATTACAAGCTAAACACATCCTTATTGACTCTTCCAAACTTTCAAACGCATATTAAGGAAACCTGGGCATATTGGCAAAACCACCTGCAGACACTTGGTGATGACGTTCAATAGTTCAATAATGGATTGATTTTTGTGGCCAAGAAATGTAATGATTTTTCGAAAGCGTTAGCATCCCAACGTCATTTTGATGAAATGGCACTACAACACCAGTTAAACCAACTAAGGAATCAAAAAGAAAAAAAAATTATGAGTCAGAAGAACTGAGCAATGCTATTCATTCGCTAGAGACCCGGATAATAGCCAGCATGGAACACCGATGGTGGGGGGCACACATCAGAGGGAAGCTGCGAAAGTACAAAACTGAAGGGATTCTATGCGAGATCGACCAGTAGTGGTTCTCCAGCCACGTGAGGGTATGCACTTTTGATGGCGCAGACGGGGCCAGGCGGGCTATGTGCTCAAGGGCCAAGAGCCCTCCATGGGCTCTTGGTGGAAGGGATCAACTTTTTCAGCCACTTCAGGCGGAGAGCTTGGACATGCATCGGAGGGTCGATAATACCTAGGCCCCCTACTCGCTTCGGTTGGATGACCTACTCCCACGCCACTCGGCTGATCACGTTTGCATGCTCATCATCGGCCCGCCAAAGGAAGGCCGTCACCTTGGATTTGAGGGATTGGAAGGTCGTCCTGCTCAATGGCCAGAGTACTGATTTATACCATAGGGTGGCAAATACCACATTGTTGATTGCAAGTGCCCTATCGAAGATGGATGTGTGTTTGTTACGCCCATTAGTCAATTTGGCCAAGGTCGGGGCACTAATCCAACCGTTATTGGAAGATGGGCGTCCCTAGGCCGTCATGGAGACTCCCATGATGCGAACAGGAGCCTCCTGGGGAAGCCATTGAATGCTGGGAGAGTTTGGTGGGCGCCCCCCTTAATGGTGGATCCACCATCCTTGTGTTTTGCTCCCCCAGTTCACCACCATGTTGGACACATAGGCAAATTTATCCATTAATCGTCTAATCTCATCCATATTCTTCAAGTCGTGTGTTGCGTCCACCATGATGGTGAGATCGTCTGCGAATTGTGAGCAGATTGGGATGGCCTCCTCCGGGAACCGTGCGATGTGGATTTTTGTGATGTCCTTATTGGCCCGAAGGTTGGCAGACAGAGCCTCCATGATGTTGAGAATGAGGAAAGAGACAATGGGATCGCCTTGATGTACCAACATCTGCAACTGAATTGTTAGGGCTAGAGCCCCATTAATCTGCACTTTTGTGGTTGCATTGTGATGAAGGATGCGTACCCACCAATGAAAGTCCGATCCAAAATTAATCTTCTTTAGGCTTTTGTCTAGAAAAAGCCAATCGACATGGTCACAGGCGTTTTTGAAATCTATGATGATGAGCGTCAAGTTTTGTTTGGACTGTCGAGTCATCTGTACAATCTTATGGACTAATAGAATGTTCTTTTGGATCTCTCTGTGTTGCATGAACCCTGTCTACGAAGGATGTATTGGATCCTCCAAGGCCGGAATCGGCCAAGGCTTAAGCCAACATCTCGTAGACGATCGTGAGTAGGGTCATCAACCGATAGTTTCGTATGTTAAACTTGTCCCCTTTTTCGTAAAGGAGGGACAGTACCCCTTGGCCCACTAGCTCCCTCATATCTCTTCTAAGCCAGACATCCTTATAATAATCCATGAGGTCCGTGCTCATGCGATCCCACATTGTCTCCCTGAATTGCTTTGGGAGCCCATCCATCAGTCGATAGTTCTGTATGTTAAACTTGTCCCCTTTTTCGTAAAAGAGGGACAATACCCCTTGGCCCACTAGCTCCCTCATATCTCCTCTAAGCCAGACATCCGCCGAGTTTTGCTTGGATTGTCGAGTCATCTGTACAATCTCATGGACTAATAGAATGTTCTTTTGAATCTCTTTGTGATGCATGAACCCTGTCTATGAAGGATGTATTGGATCCTCCAAGACCGGAATCGGCCAAGGCTTAAGCCAACATCTTGTAGACGATCGTGAGTAGGGTCATCAATCGATAGTTCCGTATGTTGTACTTGTCCCCTTTTTCGTAAAGGAGGGACAGTACCCCTTGGCCCACTGGCTCCCTCATATCTCCTTTAAGCCAGACATCCTTAATATAATAATCCATGAGGTCTGTGCTCATGCGATCCCATATTGTCTCTCAAAATTGCTTTGGGAGCCCATCCAGTCCGGGGGGCTCTCGTCATCCATTTGTCGGAGAGTCGCCGCCGATGGTACGACCCCAATCTGTAAAGCCTTTGCCCAACGGGTTGATGCAGAGCTGACCGCGGGGCATACATTCCTCGGGTGGTGGAACGACAAACCCCAACGAATTTACATCGCTTCTACACGGGGACTTGGGCGGGGAGTACAAAAGGATGAAGATTTAATGCTCGACTTGTAGACGAGCAGTTGCACTCCAAGGACGTACACAATCGTCGTCAATGCGGGGATGTTAGCAAGTGCACGAGGCCGATCTACAATTGGAGGGGCTGAGGAGGTTTCATGGTTGGGCGTTCAACGATATACAAAGTTTAGCGTTGAAGGTGGCACATCTTGCAATGCGAATCACCGCACTGGCGTGCAGAACGTTGTCGGTGCGAATACCGTGATGCAAGCGACAAAAAATAAGTTTGGTTTAGAGTTTAAGTATTCCGCGCGAGTCGCGACAGACTTAAGGCGCGCGTGATTTCTTTTCTTGTTGATGATTGTAAAGACGACGTAGTTGCCGCACAAAATTTTGTTTCTGATTAATTTAGGATTGAAAGATTATGTCTCATTGATGGATGTGCTTGCCTGTGGCCAATGTGGACGTGTGGAGAACGGCATCGACAACGAGGTAATTTTGAAAAAAATTCGATAGATCTACACGTCGAGCAGTGCCCGCTTATTTTGGTGTCAGTCGATACTAGACCCAGCCTTGGGCCTAGCGCTATTGGCTACGATGTCAGACTTTCAACAAGGAAATTCAGGGATCGAGGCCGAGCGATGACGACGCGAGATATCAGAGTAGCGCGGAAGGACCGATGGGGTTGAGGGCCCGGTGGGGCTATCCTCTCTTGGCTTTGCCGTCGGTGGCGACGGAACAGTGCTAGCAGTGTTTTTTTCCTCGTTTGCCATAATCTGACGATTAAAAAGTTCTAAATATTTTTATTGTTTTTCTTGTACTATTATTTGTCTTGCTTCGGTACTCCTTGACTCAGGCGTGGCGGAGGATTTGGAGGCCATCGCGACGGTTGAGGGCCTTGAGCACGCGCCTCCTTCTTATTGACTTGTGGGCTCTTTGAGTATTTGGGGCACTCGTGAGAGTCCTCGGTCCCACCGTCTTGAAGCGTGGACCGGGGAGTTCAACGTACATGCGAACCGGTGGCTGATTAGCCCCAAGGGGGAAGAAACCAGGGTGGCTTAAGTCCTTTGTGGGCGTATCGGCCGCCGACCACGGGTTTGTCGCGAGAAGTTTGCCTACAAGCATGCCATTGGACCCCGCCTAGTAGCGTTCTATGCCGGAGCAGTGGTCAGGGCGCAGTTGCGGGGCCACTGGGTGGCTGGTTCATATAGGATTCTTCCCCCTCGCTTGGTCCCTAGAGTTCTCATTCGAAATACTGCTCACTAGACTCACTACCACCAAGACCTGCACTAGGGCCCGCTGCATGTAGGTCGCATAGCAGTTTTAGCGATAGGCCACTGTGCTCCCTACTGGTCAACCGCATGGGGGATCACAAGGATGGGTGCATAGGTCACGCACCCGAGCACCACCGACCACCCGTAGTTGGTGGGTCCAGCTGGTGAGTATTACACACTCTGATGGATCCCAGTTTCCACGGCACAGTCCGAGACGTCTTGCTTAGCGCACATTGGGTTAGCGCACCGTCCGGTAGTTGACCGTAGCGAAGTAACGAAGGAAGCGAAGGGAATGAATGGAGAATGAGAATTTGCGCAGTGAGGAAGGAGGTTGGAAATCGCAGGAGAGCGAAAGGCATTAAGCCGGGGCAGCGAAGAGGGAGGCCGAACCTGGACGGGGTTTGCGTCGGGTATGCGTGGAGCAAAGGAGAAGCTTAGAGGGTGGAGATGACGAAAGCGAGGAGGATGAGCTCGTAGCTCCCGCGCTTCTCATCGGATTTAGGGGAGGGAGGAGGCATCTTGCGGGTTTTATCCTCGGACGAGTAGCGTGGAAAGGTTAGTTTTAGTGTTAGATTAGTAAAACTGGAGTTAGATAGAAAAAGATTTGTGCGGAGGAGTGGCGTTCGTGGACATGGCGGAGGACTGAATTCGTAGTTCACTCGCCTCTCATCGGAATCGCACGGGAAAAGTTGCCTCCTCAACATTCTAGCCCGGGGCGAGCACAAGGATCAAGTTAGTTTTGACAAGAGGTTAGTAGGAAGTGAGTTAGATGAGATAGGAGGTGTGTCGAGTGATGGCGGAAGAAAGGAGAAGGACCGAGAGTGAAGATCAATTTACTTGGTCATTCTACGCCCGTTTTTGACAAGCAAGGATGCTAGACATGGGTTCTTCGGCCTTGCGAGCGTGACGAGGGGGCTAACTTCCGCTACGAATAAATGATTTAGTCAGAGCAAGTTTCGTAGGTTGCGCCAGGAGTAAATCTGGTCAGCTTCTAGCGGAAGATTCATTCGATTTGGCTCCTCCTTTCGATGAAAACGGTGGGAAGTAGGCGGCTGGATGTGATAACTTACTTGGGGGACCGCGAACGAGCAGGGAGGGGGTTTACCTGTCAGGAAGCGCATCAGTGAAAACCGGGTCCAAGTTCGAGCGACAGATTTGGTTGTACGAGGGAAGCCGACGCCTGTGTATCTTCCCACATCCTAGCGGGAAGGATCATACTGGTTCTGCGCAAGCCAGTGGTAAGGCGAGCTGCAGGGGAGGGGGGACAGAGGATTACCGGATTACCTATATGCCGACCAACCGCCGAATGAGCAAGCCGTGAAGACTAGAAATTCGCTCGTTAAATTGGTGCTCTGCTCGCCAAGACAAAGGTAACTGAATGGGGGGAAGGCAGGCCGTGAGACTGCAGGCTTGCTCGACAGACGGCAATGCAGCTCGCTACTGTACAAGGCAGCAGGGGTGTAGGCTTGGCGGTTAGCTGGTGCAGGACAGTTGCTGATGCATCACTAGTGTGCCGAGCTTGCTACAATGCTATCACCACTCACTGCCTTTCGTGCCAGCTGTTCTAGTGCGTTTGCAGCTGATGCTATTCGTCGTGCATTGCTGTATACGATGCGAGGGAGTGTGAGACTACAACATTTTGCGGCTGCATTCAACGGGCTGTTTATTGACGACTAATCTAGGGAGGAGCACGGGAGCTGAGGGAAGGTGATAAGGCCTGTATACGGGGTCAATGCTGCGACTTAGGGGTTCGTCCGAAGAGGCTGTTTCACCGACTTGATTTCATTTGACCAAGTTGATGCGCATATCATTGCGGGGCCCTCAGGCGAATGAAGGTAACGAGGCCTTCTCTTGGGAGTTGAGTTTGTCCCCCTATTGTATCTCGAGAGTCTCAAACCCCTCCTTCTGCCTTTCTTAATCTATGCCTAGTCCTGTTCTGAGAGGAAGGTGGCAGGGGGGATTGCAACCTGTAGGACCGTAGCAAGATTCTGTGGGGAGTCAACCTACCGATTGCGGGAGTTCTGTCGGAACTCAGGAGGAGTTATGGAGGCAGGGAATTGGAAGGTAACTATTGCTTCCCCTCCACAAACCCAGTTATAACACTTATCTGTATTCCTTGTTACATTTTGATTAAATATACTGCATGCCCCTTTAGTTTGACTTTATGTTTGACTTTCATGACAAAACCAGACTAAGTAAAGGAATGTACGCGCAATGTCAGTTTCAGTTTTCATTGTTTAACTGAAAGCAGATTGTGAGATCATTGCATCTGGAGGAAGGATGGGAGAAAGGTTGTATTGCTTGTGTCTGACTAGGTCAACCAAAGGTTGGGCAAGTCTCCATAAGTTTGGGGAAACCCAATGCTATATTTATTTTGAATTGCCTGGAGAACCAGACATGTTCCATAAGTCAGGGTGGTCTGGTTGCTCTGACTTGTGAGGGTGGAATGTGAATGACTTTGCAGGGACCAAGCATGTTCCATAAGTTTGGGTGGCTTGGTCGCCTTGTTTAATTTGGGTTTCTTTCAGTTTCTTTAGTTTATAAACGAGGAGGTCTGAGCATGTTCCATAAGTTTGAGTGGATCAGCCTCTTCCTACTTTGGTTTTAAGAGAAATGAACCAGGTTGAGGACCAATACATGTTCCATAAATTTGGGTGGTTTTGGTCCAACGCCACGCACATGTTGAAACCAAATGGTTATAACTTGACTATACTTTATTACTATCTTACTTATGAACATGCCAGTCAGACAGGGTTCCATAAGTTTGGGTGGTCTGATTATAGATTATCACCAACTGAAGAGAGTACTAATTAAGAATAAACTTGTGATACGAAGGGGCAGACTGAATCTTGAGCTAAAGATGATCAGTTCAGTTATATGCTACCTTAAAAGACTAAGTGCAGATAATTATAAAAAGTTGGGATACTTAAACAGTTCAGGGTGACTAGATTGGCCTATGCCCAAAGGAGATAAAATTTGTTGTACCCTGTGTTTGTTTATACTCCATGGCTGAGTTAGACATATTCCATAAGTTTGGGTGGTCTAGCTTTATGCCCTATGTAAGTTGGGTATAAAGGGATAAATCATTGAGAGGTTATGAACTATTGTTTAATAAATTGACTTTGGGATGGTGAGAGTACTTACCCTTGTGGTTTGACCTTCGCATGACTGAGTGCGACTACTGCTTAGTCCGAGTTTTTGTTTGATAGGTAGTTACTTTAGTTGCTCGCCACGTGTTAGAGTCATAAGAGTTAGTTTTAAATCCTGCATTTTATGAGCTAAGTTTATTTTTACTTAGGTCGATTTCTGCATTCTCTGGGATCATTTATTATACTTGGTCTTCTATAAATCGTGGTAAGTCATTTTCTCAACGGAAAGCGCTGCCGAAATTTCTAAAAAAAAAAGGAGTTATTCAGATTTGGTCTTTTTCAGGGTTCAGTTTTTTTGACTTTTTGGCTTAGTAAAAATCTGGAAAGCCTCATTTTCTAAAGGGAGTGCTACCCAAATTTTTGCTAATTCAGGGAGTTGGACAAAATTTGACCTTGAGAAGTCAAAGTCATTTTCAGATTCTGAACTTAGCTTTGTATAAATCTTGGAATAACACTTTCTTTATGCGAAGCGCTGTCGAAATTTCTACAAATTTAAGGGGTCAGTTGAACTTTGTCTTGAAGTCGAACTAAAGTCTAACTTATGAGTTTCTATCTGACTTAGTATAAATCTGAGAAACCTTTTTTTCTAAAGGAGATGCTGCCCAGATTTTTACTAATTCAGGGAGTTGAACAAATTTTGACTTTTCAAAATTGGGTTTTGTTTTCATATTTGAATTATTATAAATTCTGGAAAGACATTTTTCTTATGGGAAGCGCTGTCGAAATTTTCTTAATTTAGAGAGGTTATATTATATTTTGACAGGTGGCAATTTTGACAATTCACTCTGTATAGAGGAGATTCAGCCAAAGGTCTACCTTTTCATTAGGCACAGACTTAAGGGATAGACTCAGGATTAGTTAGGATGATTCTTGGTGAAATCGTGATATAGAGATTACTCTCGATTTGGACTCATAAATTTAGCTTGGGGATTGGTCTGTCTTATGTTACAGGTCTTTTTGAATGTTTGATTCAAAATCAGAAATAGATTCAGCTTGATCTTACAAGGACCACCTTCTATTATCACTGATAACAGGTCGGTTGCCGATTCGTCGGTCTACGACTCATTCCAATTCATCCTCAATACTCAACCTAAAAGGCTTTAGCCTGGTGATTTTTTTGTTTTATTAAGGTTTTCACCCGGACTTTTATTGAATGGTTGGACAAAGGCTGGGGCTTGCATGGCTAAAGCGAGGGGTATGAGTATAGAGATTGGTTGAAGCTGACTCCGTGCAGTGCGTTGACTTTTGATTGACTCTTTAATGTGATTGCAAGTATGATTTGTGGTTCGGATTTTAGATTTAACTGCCTACGATCACACATATATATATCCCATTGTGATTGTGAGAAGTGATCATCACATACTTATTCCCCATTTACGCATATATATGTATGTGCATATATAGGGTGTTCGCGTGGTCCCAGGGACCTACGCTTAGGGGTTTAATTGGGGTTGAGATTAGAAAATGAAGGAAAACCCCTTTATTTTGTTATATGCTTCGTAAAGATTTCTTAGTCGGACGTTGGTCCTGGGTCTGGATTCAAGGTCCTTGTTCAGGACATCCCAGGTCCTAGACTCTGCATGGAAGAGATTTCCCCCCACGCAGAGCCTATTTGCTTTGCCTGCCGAGGCACTCAGCCTAAAGGTCGGAGGTGTCGCGGAGGCCACACGACTGTTCCTTCAGCCGTGCAATATCGTGAATGGGTAGACCCTCACGACACTTTGAGTTTGACACTTGAGTGTCATAAGCGATATTTGTATCCATGAGGAACCGCTTGATTGCGGGCACTAGATAGTACACCATCATTGCGACTGCTTGCGTATTCATGCATTGCTAGTTGATATGAGTTAGCCCTGCGTCCGCACGGTTTTATACTAAGTCTCGCACGCGACGTCTATCCGATTTTTGCGTCGGAGAGTTATGGGATGGCTACTAAGGGACTAGGAGTGTTGTCGCGTTGTATGTTCTGTGTCGTTTTGTGTATGTGCATGTAAGTGTGTTTTTTATTTTTATGTTCTTTAGAGTGGAGTACGCGTGGTGTGTGGGATGCGTCCTGGTCGACCGGCGACGAGTCGCGCTTGGGACCTAAGCCTCCCAAGATGTGGATTCGCATGCGGGTCCAATAGAGGCGTAAAACCGCGCGTACCCCCTATGCTTCAGCATACAAGAAACGCCCTCGACTGGTCCACCTATGCGATTGCAGCTGATAGGCTTTCGTACTGTGGATTGGTAGCTCGACGAGGATGCACCCACCAAAGGGAGGTGACAACTCCCACGAGGTGGAGTTAAGTCGTGCCTCGCGTAGGCCCTATCATGTCGTAGAGGCTCGCGAGAGGTTTGGTTGGCACACTTGGCCGGAGCGGCTTGCGGAAGCTCCATGTGTATTCTCGACGAGGATTAAGACCAACTCCTGCGTGACGCGACTGGGAGGGTCCCGCCCCGTTTCGTGCGGTGCTGGACCGATGCGCTCGACAACGTGGCACCAACATGCCGCTATGGGTCATCGCTCTCTTCTGCTCCACTTCGAAAACAATGGTCATTACCACCAACACCATTGCGTCACGCTCCATTGTGGTGAGGCCACCACCATCGCAACCCCTTCGTGTGCATGCACTCCGTCGCCAACCATAGGGGCAACCACCACTGAGAGAACACTTACGTCCTCCTCTGCTCCCGATTCTCCAATGAAAGATGCCACCTTGGAAAACCACTCCACTCTAGGACTTATGACGTTGTCCATTGCGGCACGACGTCGTCCATGGGCCATGGTCCACTTGATTCAAATTTGAATTTTAAATTTCAGGGCTTCACGCGGTTTTCACGAGGGGGGCACGTAGTGCTTGACGTTTGAGTCATCTATACCACAAACACCACCAGACCGGACGTGAACATCGGCGACGCAGCTCCTCAAATCCTGTTTTGTTACCATAAAATCGATTGTGGAAGTGTCGTCAGGGTTCTTCATAAAACCTGTTTTGGTAAGAGTAATCTAACCGGGATGCCAAAAATCCTAAAAGACTCGTAGGGCTGGTCCTAAAGATTTAGGAAAACGTAAGGAGTCTTTAATGAGACCCTATGACCGCTGTGCTCCAGCAGGTCGATTGGTTTCGTAACTGGTATGTAGAAGCGCGCCACTCCACCCCAACGCAATTTGATGGTCGCACCAGTACGAACGCAATTACAGCCAAGCGATTGCTCACAGAGAGTGATCAAGAACACCAGATATGGCGGTCCGGTTTCATCTATACCATAAAATCGGTTGTGGAAGTGTCGTTAGGGTTATTCATAAAACATGTTTTATTAAGAGTAATCTAGCTGCGATGCCAAAATTCCTAACTGGTCCTAAAGATTTAGGAAACCGTAAGGAGTGGTCTAATGAGACCCTATGACTGTTGTGCTCCAGCAGGTCGATTGGTTTCGTAACTGGTATGTAGAAGCGCGCCACTCCACCCCAAAGCAATCCGATGGTCGCACCAGTACGGACGCAATCACAACGAAGCAATTGCGCACGGAGAGTGATCAAGAACACCAGATATGACGGTCCGGTTCCATCAAGAAGCTTCGGGCAGTTGCGCTAAGCCGCCATGCCCGCACGGACAACACAAAATCATCCGCACGATGTGGAGAGGCAGAGTTGTGATGCGCAACCTCACACCGCACGCGACGTCCCGTACTTCGGACACCGATCAAAGTTGTTAGGGGCGTGGCTGAGGACTTTTGGCCCTGGCGGTTGAGTCACCCGTAAGGAACAGGGGACTCTTGTCTTAGCCCGAGGTGTCAGGATGGGGTTCTAGATATCGCTGAAAGCGGATCGCGGGAGAACAAGACCCTACGACCCTATCGTCGACGCTGTCCGAAAAAACGAAAAAAAAAAATGAACGTGAGGGAAAGAAAAAGGAGCAACGGGGTTGTTGGGAACGAAGTTCTGTTCCCTGAGGCCATGGTTTGCGCGGCCCTTTCGGGGGCCGATGCTCCGGAGGCGGGTTAGGCCTTGTTGTCAGACTCGTTGAGTCTGTGCGATCGGTTCAACACGGGTTCGCCCGGCGTCGGGCAAGTCGATGGGACCCAAGTTCGAAAACGGGCGGGGAGCGCACCCCCGTTGCGGGAGAGTTCAACGAATCGGGTAGCCCCTTCGTACCCCAGGACCAACCGTCGCCATGAGAACGAGTCTCCCTGGCGACACCAGTGACATTGGAAACGCGGTTGCAAGATGGTGTGCATGGCAGACCAAGGTAGCACCGTGAGGTCGGTGTACGACAAGATCAGAGGCGGGGAAACAAATCGCTCAATCAGCATAAACCCACTCCCGCCTATGTGGCACGCCTGGGTCGGGTTATAAAGATGGATTGGCTCTGTGCGCCGCAGCACGCTTCGCACGTCCGCATCGCAGTATACGCCATCGTCATCTGGGATCGGGAAAGGCGGAAGCGTGTTGTGACGCCCGGGGACAAGGTTCGAGCTTGGACCACAACCCTCGCTTCCGTCCTTCGTGACGAAACCTCACTCCATGCAAAACTCAACACTACCATCGTGGAAGGATGCGCTCAATTCCCTTTCTCTATCTCTTCTCCGTAGCATCCACCTAAACGCGGCATCGGGCCCCCTGGGTGGAGATAGATAGGTCGGCTGCTCCGCGCGTGCGCGGGTGGCCGATCTACTTAGAAGTGTCCTCCTCCCCTTCGAGTTCCGACCTGCGCGTGCAGAGAGAGAGAGAGAGACGACGAAGGGAGGAGGACGCATATCACACACACACGCTCGCGCGGGATAAGGACAATTAATCAAGAAACGGGGAGGAAGACGGAAAGGACCGACCCACTCATGCACTCATGTTAGCAATCAACACTCGATGCCCTATGGTCGTTCGCTCTTACTAAAACATTCACATCCATAGACCTCCATACCCGAGAAGGCATACCATACACTGTCCCCGCATTGGGGAACTTGCACACATCATACGGGGGCAAAGCAGCAATGGAGAAAAAGCTTCGTCTTAAATTTAAAGAATTCTCACGACTGGCCTCTTCAGGCCTTGTCTCCACCCGGTCCGTCGAGATAACGGGCAAGCATAGCCACAAGGCCCTGCCGTTGTCGGCGTCTCATCCCCACCACCGCTCTGTCCCTCCGACTGCCTCACCCCAAGTCCACCACTAACTCCGCCACCCGCCGTCATTCCGCCCACCACGAAGCACGTCAAGCCTTTCCGACACCGCGGGCTTCGTGCATAGCTTGCGCAGTTTGCAGCCGAGATCCAAGAGAGTGAGAGGAAGGGTTTGCGAGAATTTATAGCGTTGAAGGCGGCGGGGAGGCTGCGCGAAGCACGAGGTGTAGATGAGCAGGACATAAGAAGGGCAGAAGTTTCCAGAGGAAATGAAGGAGGGGAGTCAAATGGTCTGCGTGATTGGGGTGGTCGTCCAAGTGGGGTGCGCTTCTCGCGGCCACCACATTGCCCCGACTATCCCACTCAGACAACCAATCATTCGTAGGGAAAGGAGAAGGAGGGGATCAGACTTCGCTTAGAGGGAAGACAAAGAGACATGCAGGAGGGAGATGCACAACAAGAAGGGAAGATGGCGCGGGAATGCAGAGTGGGAGAACGGGTTTACACAGTGCGCAAAAATTCGAAAACAGCCGAGTGAGCAAAAATTCAAAATTCCTACTCCTGCTAGTCCCCTGACCGTTTCTTGAATTTCTTGGCGCGGCCGCTAACCGGCCATGTGAGACCCGTCCCTTTTTCAAAAAAAGAAAAAGAAGGAAAGAAAACATAAAACCCGTTCTTCCCAACTATCCAGAGCCCGTACTCTGAGGCCTTACATGGGATTTTTCCCGAAGGGTACAGAAAACCGTCGAGTACGGGTCCTGGCATATCACATCTGTGATGCGTAGGGGGTTCCGAAAAACCAGCAGTCTCCTGACTGTTGTGTGAGTGTCTCAGTTACTTTGAAGATTCGGGCGACCACTTCATCGTCAGCTAAAACATACCATCGCCTATTCTATGTCGATGAGTCCCGCATCGTTGTAGATTAGTCTAGCTATTGTACACATGATCCGGCCGGCCCCTTCATCGTCAACTGCCCCAATGTTTTTTTTTTTTTTTTTTTTTTTTTTTTTTTTTTTTAGGCAGCATGTACAACGTGTCTTGCCGCACGATCTTTGTAGTTAGCACCAAAAAGGAAGAGGAAGACAGGGGAAGAAGGAGAAAGAGATCAGAGGAAATGGTCGATCTCTGGATTGAGAGGGGGAGGAAGGGGAGGAAGAAAGGCTGCCAGCACAGTCAGAGTCGTTGGTGCCTCCACCTCATTGAAGTGGTGCTGGAGAAAAGCAGGGATACAGAAACGCCCCCGGTACGTGTGCCAAGACGCATGGCGCCAGATCCACAGTAGCCCGTATAACCCGTCGCCGCATCGTTGGATTCCAGGGGCCCGTCATTACCAAATGGGTCTCGGAATACGGTCTTCGCTCCCTCCTGAGTACCGTGATGACGAGGAAGTGGTACATTACATTCGGCCGCTACTCAGCCCCCTAGATGAGCGGTCCTGCCAGCCTGGCCGGGTTGCATCCTTCAAAGGGTGGCTCCTGATATGGATCCTATGCACGATCAAGACGAGGGGCCCCCTCGATTGCTTCGAGCCTGATGATTGCAGGCTCCACCATGAATGCGACATTCGTCGGGTGGACTGTCCGGCTCGGAGGAACTACTAAGGTCAATGACCGGGGCACGCCTGGGTGGCTGGCGGAAGCGGAAAGGTCTTGCGAGGATGGGGGGTTTGGATGTGGGATATGGTACTCCTCCCACTCCTCCTCCTCCTACTGGTGTTGATGGGCCGGCTCCATCGAGATTGCGATCGGGAAGGAGCGACGACGGTGGTATCAACTTCGGAGGGCTCCCGTATATTCGAAATCCGCTTGTTCCCGCTCCTTCCCGTAGCAGAGGTCCCTCGATCGGTGCCGCCTTGCTCTCTGGAATAAGATCTGGCTTCTGCACCCACCCGGCCTGGTCCACCTCTTTTCCGTGTCCCACTCGGCTTCCTTGCGCTTCTGGCGATGGCTGGCGACGTCTCTTCTTGGGCGTCTTCCTCAGGGCCCTCGGGGCTATTGGCTTGGGGTAGGACGAGGCAGCCCGCAACGATTTTCGATCGACAATGTTTACCACCTTTTTTCCCCGCCGCGCGATATGGTCTGGTATCACCACCGCGTGGTAAGATCGCCGCGGAGCCGATGTCGTTCGTAGGCAGAGTTGGAGGTCCTCTTCTTCGCTGGCGATCACTTGCGGGATAGACAACAACTCCATATGTATAAGCTCCAGCAATCCCAGCCTGCTCGTCCCGATTTCCCCGAACGGGTATAATGCCATCATGCCCTCCTTCCTCTCTGGCTTCAGCCGCGAAATGATGTAATACACTCGGAAGTTTTCGGCGTTGTTGTGATCGCTGTACTCCACTGCGAACCGGAACATGCCCAGCACCACCGACCGATACAGCGCGTGGTGTAATTCCTACGCATCCTCCTCAGCTTGCGGCAGCGGCTCCACATTCTCCAGCTGCACCAAATACTTCGGGAAGTTGCGCATAGGGTAGGGGCTTTTTGTGAGTTGAAAGGGGAGGGTGGTGTAAGAGTAGAAGGGAGGCATTTAGTAAGAGGGAGGAGGGATGGCTTGAATGTTGAGAGGCTCCGCAAGGGGAAGAAGTGCGGGCAACTGAGGTACTAGGGCTAGCGGGCCCGTCCGGTGCACGTCGCAACAATGCGTGGTATGGTGTGAATCGATGGCCCCTTCTCTGCACTCGTGCCACCGACCTTGCCACTTGCACCGCGTAGTCTCGCAGGAAGCTCCACACCGGGTCTCGGTGTCGATCGTCCAAGGGCGTCAGATCGCCGATGAACGTGGTCACGATGTGCACAAAATTAACCACCACCTGGAGCGTGCGGAACTCGATGAACACCCTGGTAGTTTCTCAGTCAGGCAGCTGCGTAATATCTACATACACCCGCGCGTACGTCACTCGTTCGCTTAGGAGCGAGTACGTGGCGAGATCTGCGATGCTGGGCCCGGGTACGTTCATCTGCTGGACGTCGTAACGCAACTGCCGATCATCATTGAACCGATGTCGCAATAAGTGATCCGTTGTGAAGAAACCAGTGGAAGGGTCGCCTACCGTTCGCCGAAGCCAAGGGCAACGGCGCCTGTCACTCGCCGCGCCCGCCTCCGAGGTCCTCGGCGATCAGCAGGGTGATGGCCTCA
>BFEA01001005.1:126713-147144 GCA_003427395.1 Chara braunii
ATGCTTCCAAACGATCCAAACCAAAATCCTCAGCGAGCAGCCATGCAGGAAGAGATGCTCTTATCACTCCTTCTGGTGTCCTAAGCTGGTTTGTTAAAAAAAAAAAACAGGATCTTGTATTTGTGGATTCGACAAAGGTGATCATATAATATGCATGTACCAAACTTTAGAGAACACCGCGTTGTTCAACACAAGAGGCCTAGCGAAAAAGGAGACGGTATTAATGTGTCCCCACTTAGCACAAGAAGTGTCAAATATGCCTGTAGCCAAAGTATCTATGTAGAGGGTCTGCCCTTCCACAAAAGAGAGACATATTGCCATAACAGACACATATTGCTCCAACGGATGCTCAAGGTCGGGGTGACAATCTGGGTCCGCCCAGAGTCGCGGTTCGAGTCCTCTACTGGGAAAAGGATGAGGAGGACGACTGCTGGGTGTCAGTACTCTGTATGCTGGAGCTTGAGGTGATCTGTATAGTCTCCCTCTATGCCCCTAACACCCCCCGGGAGAGAAGAGAGTTCTTAAAACAAATTAAAAGTATCCCTACCCCTGGCATCCCGGTAGTGCTAGCAGGGGATTACAACGCGGCGCTTGATCGAGGGTTAGACAGATGGAGAGTTCACTCCTCTACCACTCATAATGCAGAAGAGGATGAAAATATGTTCGGGGAGTTATGCTCCTCCCTTCAGTTATTCGATACGTATAGGCGTAGTCATCCCATAGAGAGAATCTTCACCTAGATTAAGTGCAATGATCCGAATAGGCTCTCAAAGTCCTGGATTCAATTTGATCCTGGCTTCGGAAGATTTGGTGAGCGGGTTAACAACAACTGCTATGTGACCAACGAGCCCATGCCCGGGCTTGGATCATATGATGTGTATGACTGTTTGGACCTTCCGTAAACGACCGGATCAAGGGACCAACTATTATAAGTTTAACACCTCTCTTCTTAAATTGAAGTTTTTTTAACGATACCTAAGGCAGATTTGGGAATACTGAAAAGAAAATCGTCAGTAACATGACTCTTAAATTGCATGGTTTAGTAAGGGGCTATTTTTTTTGGCTAGGAAAAGTAACAAAATTTTAAAATACTAGGCCGCTCAGTCACCTTAGTGGCATCAACAGAAAAATTCTGATAATGCGAGACCTATTGGAACGAGAGCAGTGGAAAAATTCGCACGAGCAGGAATAACAGATGCACAGATCCAAGTACACGAGCTAAAAACAAACTTTTGGATCTCGCAAGATTCCATTGGCAGGGAGTTAAATTAAGGGAAAGACTAATAAATTTCTCGACGGAAAGAGCCATGGACGCGCACTTTATCGGTTTGGTCCGTGGGAGGGCCAAACGAACCACGATTGAGGCCCTCTATGATCCGGAGGCAAGGGAGCTGGACCTTGTCATAACCACGACCAGTTGCTCTAAAATGGCTTGTGACTTTTACAAAGACCTTTTCTCCTCACATATACACAATCTTAATGAAACATCCCATAATAGGCAAATTGAGGAGTTTTAAAGCCCCATAAAAAAAACATTGTTGCCAGAGCAGCGAGAGTCCCTTGAAGTTCCGCTCTCTAAACAGGAGATATGGACGACCCTCATTCAAATGCAAGAGGACAAAGCACCAGGAATAGATGGCTTCCCCAAAGAGTTTTGAGAGACCACTTGAGATTATCTAAGTCAAGACATTATAAAATTTTATGGGAAAGTATGGCGGACAGGAAAAATGGGCGAGAGGGTGGGGCAAGGGGTGTTGACCCTCCTCTATAAGAAAGGGGATAAGATGGACATCCGCAACTACCGGCCAATTACACTTCTCACGACCGTCTATAAGATGTTGTCTAAAGCCTTGGCCAATTGAATGATCCCAGTAATGAAGGATATTATCCATCCATCTCAAACTGGGTTCATGCAAAATAGAAAGATAAAAGAGAACATCCTCCTAGTGCGTGAGGTCTTACAGCTAACCAGACACACTCACCAGAATGTGGCCTTGGTCTTCATCGATTTTGAAAAAGCCTATGATTATGTTGACTGCCTTTTCCTGGATAAAAGTTTAGAAAGAATGAATTTTGGGCCGGTATTAAGGCGGTGGGTTCGAATCCTTCATCAAAATGCGACCACTTGCATTCAAGTCAATGGGAGTTTGGCACCGCCTCTAAGGCTAGAACGGTCGGTTTGTCAGGGCGACCCGATCGCCCCCTTTTTATTTTTGATTATTATGGAGGCGCTGGCTCAACCTGACTCCTGGCTGCCAACCTTCGAGCTCATAAGAGCATTACTAGGATTCTAATCTCACAAATACTAGAGGAGGTCATTCTCATCTGCTCCCTTTTCGCAGACGACTTCACAATCATGGTAGAGACCACATAGAACAATTTGGAGGAAATTCATAAAATGATGGAAAGGTTCATAAGATCTCTGACATGGCAGTGAATTGGGGAAGTAAGACACAAGGGTGGTGGATCCACTATCAGGGGGGGTGCCCCCTAGACTCGCGCGCAAGGTGCGTGGATGCTATTAGAACTCTCATTGAGAATTCTAGGGGTGTCCATGACGGCAACTGGGTGTCCACCATGATGAATGGATAAGCACCCCCTTGCTGCAAAAACTCCTTAACTGAAACAATAAGCACACCTCCCTTTATGGTCGAGCGTTATCAATAACATCGCTTTTGCAGCCCTCTGGTACAAGTCGGTGCTTTGACCACTGAATAAAGGATCATTGAAGAGGCTTAAAATAAAGGCAGCGCGACCTTCCTTTGGAGGGGGGAATAGTGAGAAGTTGAGAACAACAAGGCTATCAACAGGGTAGCTTGGGATTCAGTTATTCAGCCCAAAGATCATGGGGGCTTAGGGATCACAGACCCTGCTACACAAATTCAAGCATTGCGATTACAATGGGCTTAAAAATTGATCTTCTTACCCCACAACTCGTGGTGCATAATGACTCTAGAGCATCTAGCCCGCATGACCCCAATCGCCTCTCGAGGGCTGCATCCTTTGAACTGTTCGGAGGACCGTTCCTGTACAATCCCGCGCAAAATTCCACGAAGGGGGGTTGAACAGGAACGGGGGGACCAGCCAACGGACAACTTTTGGCCATCTCTGCTAGCCGTGTGGCGGCGGCTTCCGCTCCCTGACAACCCCCCCCCTGACCATTGGGAAAAAATCTATCACCAACCTTTGTTTGGAAACCGTTGGTTGACAGACCGGAGGGGCTGCACCAGGTCGAGCTCTGCCCTGCCTTGGAAGAGTTGGGTCAAACGGGGAGTGCTCAGAGTAGGGGACCTTTGAGACCAGGATAGACGAGACTAGAAAATTGCGGACCAATTGCGAGATACATTGCGTCATTGTTATCACGTGGACGCTAGCATGATATTGAATCCTCAAACAAAGCCCCTCCCTCAAGGAGGGAGATTGGGTGGCGACCAAGGAGGTACCGCCACGAATCGGTCAGGTCCATATGGTAGACCCACAAATGATCCTGGTGGAGCACTATGCTATCACTCGGAGGGGAACCCTCGAAGGAAGCAGAGCCCCTGTTGAATCGGTAAAGAAGACATTGGTATATCAGGTCGTGGAAGAGAGAGGGGAGAAAGTGGTTTTTCGACCACAGTGGGCTATACAGGAGTTGGCCCTGGACCTAGTGGAATGGACTTGGGCGCTCGCCCAGAGAAAGGGGGAGGGCACAACAGATCATATAACCCTCCATAGGTTGTCGGTCAATTCCGCCTACAAGATGTTTAGGCCTAAACGATGTCTACGGGATGTGGTTACAGACCGTTGGGCCGAGCAACTCAATGTGGACCGCTCCCTTCTGACGCTGATCCCCTGGTTCAAAGACCAGAAGTCTAAACCTGCGAAAACCTCCTCCCTAGAGTGGCAGATAGTGCACCCCTGTTTGCCCACTAATGATTGGCTAATAGACCACACCGACCAGGAGCAACGAGGTCCGGCGCTGCCGTGGTGTCAGCGATGTTTGAACATGTCTTCCCCCTGCAAGAGTGTAGAGACCATTGAGCACATTTTCACACAATGCCCAATAGCTCAATTTACGTGGCGATGGTGGGACCGTATTTGGCGGAAGATAGTGACAAAGATTCCCTTGCGATGGTCATGGCAGGCCATCCTGGTTGGCCACTGGCCTTTGGCAGAAGAAAGCTCGATGTTTGTTGAGAACATGTTTTGTTGGGCAGAAGGGCAGTGATGTGGGCTCTTTGGTGGCAGAGGTGTGTTTTGGCTTTGGATAAAGTGAGGATAGAAGGGGCGGAAATTGCTGAATAAATCAACTAACAAGTACAACTGGCACTCATGCGGAGGTGGTCCGACACGAAGTCCCAGCTGGATCTCTTCACACAAATCACGAGCGTCAGGAGAGCGGGTCGCAACATTCTGTACGGACTGGGTGGGTGGCGAAAGGGAAGGTGGGTAGCAAAAGTCACATGGGGTGGTGGACAGCAGGATCTGGAAGAAATAAGGGACTACAGACTAGTGTTTAAACCACCAATACCTCCGCCAGTTTTAAGAAATTGACAGGATGCTGGGCCGGTTTCGGCCCATGTCCCCCACAGGTAAACTAAACCTTCCACAATTTGATTGTTTTCATAGATGACAGGGTTCACACTGTAAACTACATCACAATCGATAGTTAGTACAGATTACAGGCTTACTAACCTCTCACGGGCTTATTATTCTCGTACATGACACGATGCACATCAAACTGTGTAATTGCATTTTAAATGTACTTTAGAGGGACGCTGGACCCAATTTCCAGCAGGTGTTGCTCCCCACCAATAGATGGAGCCATCCCGGCACTACTAGTGGTGTCTGATCATATCAGCACCCCTAGTAGCCGCTCGGGCTGTTTCTTTAAAAAAAAATATAAAAAAAATAAAATGATGTCTTGGCCAGTACCCGAACTTTTGGGGGTGGGACACAAGGTCGGCAATGTCCCATAAATCTGAATTTTATAGTGATGGAAAAAAGGGAAAAAAAATGCTTTCTCTACTGCAATGATGTCGAGCTGGGTAATCCAGGAGGCCGTGCTCACAATCTTCTCCACAGAATGCACCTTACAGGTAAGGCGGTCACATTCTGAATGTTACTGTTTTCTTTTTTTCGTTGGTCGTGTGTTTCTTACGAGTCCCCTGTCTGTGAATTGCTCAAGCTGTGTTTTGTCAGAGGATTGTAGGGCTCATCACACTGGCACTTAGGGGGATGTATCCAACCATTTTCACGGCCGGATCCATGTGCCTGTTTTTTCACCCTTTTATTCTCTTTTGGAATCTGACAACCTGGCCACGGGGCTGAGATGCCCTCATTGAGGGCACACTCACACTACCACTTCCAAGAATGCATACAACTGCAATCACGGCCTAAGCTTTGTTTTTTTTTTTTCTGAGGTTCACGGCTGCAACTTTTCTTCTTCTTTTTTGTTTCTTTTTGTTCTTTCGATGAGAGTACCAGAAAGAAAACGTAGTGGTACCCAGGCTCGGCAAAACTCGGAGCGCAGTGAAATTCAGGTTCGGCAAAAACAGGCTTGGAGGTACTGGTGGTTTAAGGACTGGACCCAGGTGGAACCCTCATTCCCTTTGCGGGCCCCCACAGTTTTCCCAGACCCCTTCCCTCCCCATGCCCTCTCCTTGACGAAAATTCTAGTCTAGATGACAGTTTAAAGCTGATCCCGGGGCAGGCGGGGAGATGGAAGGAGGACCCACTGGTGCCCCCCAGTGGCTCCTTCCGGTTTTCCGAGCCAGGCCATGGGGTAGTGGAGGGGCTGCTAGCTTTCTGAAGTTTCTGTGAAAGTTCTGGCATCCAGCGAGATGGATGAAGAGGCAGACCCCCATTTTTTTATCTCAGCTAGCCAGAGGCAGGGGACACTGGACCCGGTTTCCAGCACAGTGACTTTTTCTGATGATCTCATAAGCTAAGCTGGCTGAGGCTGCCAGTGTGTCCTGTCCACTCTATTCTTCCGGGTAGACACTGAGGATCCCGGCCTCTAATTCTATTGAGTAATACAAGTCTTGGGCACTGGGTCCGACGTTAAAAAAAATAAAATAAAGAGAAAAATGGATGATCCAGGCCAGCCATCTGCAGACCCTAATCCTGCCGCTGTCGTGGTGCCACTTGGGCTGGTGGGAGCAACAGAGCAGACTTTGCCCAGTTGACCTTGGCCTCTGCCGCCTGCACAAAGAAATCCAAATTCTGCCTCAGAGCATCGCAGGAAGCCGATTGCAGGGCCAAAAATGGAGACCGATCATAAGCAAACGCCTGAGATTTAGCAGGCTTGCCATGGGACAATCACATCCAGAGCTTAGTAGAAGATGAAGCTTGGGCAGGGGTCTCATGAGTGGAATCAAAAAAAGAAAGGGAGAACAAAAAAGAATTCGAGAATGCTTTTCTTTTCCCCTCCTTTCTGCCAAGAAGAGGCCAATACCTTTCTCGGCTTTTTGGCTAAGATCAAGTTTGTATCTGTTCTGACCCGTCTAGTATCTGATCCGTGGTCCGTCGGACCACACTTTTTCTTTCACAAAGAACAGGCCCTTTCTGACAGCCCGCCTCCGGGAGGAATCCATTCAGTGCCCAGGCTAGCACTTTCCTGAATGTACCTGACTGCAATTACGACCAGGCCTGGGGTTTGAGTGAAAACGAGAGATCTACAGCCTACCGGTCCCACAGTGGTGGTATCTACCGACATCCCGGTTCCAGCAGTCCAAGTGGCTTGACTCTGAAGGCCGGCTACACAGAGGTCGTTCGACAGAATCTGGACGTCAACGGTGACCCCATACGTC
This sequence comes from Chara braunii, assembly GCA_003427395.1. Taxonomy (NCBI): domain Eukaryota; kingdom Viridiplantae; phylum Streptophyta; class Charophyceae; order Charales; family Characeae; genus Chara; species Chara braunii. Next base: position 133,508 of record BFEA01001005.1, read on the forward strand.
TAGAAAACTCCTACGGCTGTTGTTTGAGTAGAGCTGGGTAGTGTTTTTTTTTTTTTTTTTTTTTTTTTTTTTTTTTTTTTTGTAATCGTTGGCCTGTACTTTCGGTTCGGGTGATTTCTTTTTTCTTTTTTGTTCGGGTGATTTCAGCAGCCCCCACTATCTTCTTCCCCGAATACAACGTACAGTCATTATAGCTGTACCTAGACCGAAAGACGCCTCAAATACAGTTATAATTACCGTAGGTGCCTCCCGTTGCGACTTTCCCTTTCTCCTTCAACAAAACATCTTGGAAATGCCGACGAACTGATGGGCGTATGGCATGCATCTTCAGCTAGAAGGTGGACAGATGCATCCGCCATTTCTACGTTTTTTTTTTTTTTTTTTTTTTTTTTTTTGTGTGTGTGTGTGTGTGTGTGTATTCTACGGCTTTTGCACATTTGCCAAATGATAAAGCGTGATCTTAGATGAGGTACCGGAATTCCACCACGATTCTTCCTTCATCGCTGCCATGAAATGAACATGCAGCTTGCTGTGCATTTGGGTTATTAAAAATAGTAGGAGGAGGAGGGGGAGGAGAGGGGTGTGGAGAGTAGGAGCAGGACGGGACACGAAAACGGTGGCAGAGAGGGAGCAGAAGCGAGCACCGGGACAAGAACGAGAGGGACAGTACGAGAATCAATGACTTGACAGAAGGAGAAGAAAGGTGAATAGGGGGCGGCAGACGCAAACGAGCCGCAGCTGCAAACAACACAGTGATTGGGAGGTGTTGAACGTATCGCTGAGGAGGCGACGGAGGGAGTGGAGAGGGGGAGGGAGAGGACTGGAGGGGCATTACAAATATGTTGAAAGGGTGAAGGCAGAGGGAGGGAGACAACTGCAGGGGCATTACGGGAAGAAGTGTCTTTGGGGGCAAAGGGACGAGGAGGAGGGGGGTCGAGGAAGAACTGTTCACATCGGAAGGAAAGGTAAGGGCGAGGAGGAGGAGGAGGAGGAGGAGGAGGAGGAGGAGGAGGAGATTGAACATGGGGGGATCTGGTGGCTCGAGCTTGTACACCCCACTTTTATCATGTCCATCGTCGATGACAAATTTGACCCCTACCCCTTCCATGTTTCGAGATGGACGTGAGCTATCAAGCCCAGATGTCTTGGAAGAGGGGATTCTGAGAACAACGACTTCGTCATCTGATATGTCCTTAGGAGAAGGTCCCCGGTTGAAGAAGGCTCAAATGGCCGTCATGAAGTATATATCCGTCTTCAAGGGCAACCGTGTTCAACGCGCTGCAGCACTCGTCAGTCAGGTCTGTATCCATCTGGGGAGAGGTCCCACTATAGTGGTGTCTGCTCTTACCAGCACCCCTAGCACTCGTTCGGGTTGTTCATTAAAAAGAAGGAAAAAAAAGAAAAAAGAAAAAAGAAAAAAGAGAGGTGCACGAAATGGTGATTGATCTGCTTTTCTGCGCTTGATCCGATCCTCCTTGTTAGTGTCACCTTCCTCCCGGGCTTGAGCTGATTTCTTCACTTCAGTCACCATTGATTCATTTATTTATTAATCGATATTTTGTTTTTTGTTTTCCACTTCTGAGATACTATGAGGAATAATACGATGATTGAATTTTCTCTTTGAGATATCGACGTCCAACTGACCGGCAACAGGTCTGAGATATCGACGTCCAACTGACCGGCACCAGGTTATTACGAATTATTTGATTTCGTTCGTCTTGCTATATCTGGATTCCAACTGAGGTCCGTGTTGCAATAGTCCATGGGTGTACCAACTTAGCTAGGCCCATCGGTGAATGATTGATTATCGGTTTCGAAAATCTTGGTGGAAATACTCCTCTGAGAGGCTGTTGAGTTTCGCAAGAGACAGAAATAGCCCAGTGAGTCCATAGAGTCAGCCCTTCGAGAAATGAGCCAAATTTTAAGGGGGGAAGGGGGGAAAAAACAGGACAAAGAAAAAGAAGAGCGCTTAGAGAATGTATTTGACCCCTCTTCAGGCGCATGAGCTGTAGAAGCCCGATTTATATACTTGTGTATCTATTTGTTTCAGGGTTTTTCGATTGGATTTTATTTATAACGATATTTGAGGAATTCGCTTTTGACGGATTTTGTGATATGATTGATTATAGATGGGAATATAATTACGTGTTCAGTTTGGTAAGGTGAAGGGGAAAGCTGCTTTTTTTTTTCCTGTCTTTTTTTTTTTTTTTAATACGACATAATGTTTTATTTATTTATTTAAGCTATATTCTTCTTTCAAATTGGACTTTACTACCTACCTACCACTACTCCTTAGCATATACATGTAAGGATAGCTACCTCTCACAGTCAAGGGGATGCATGTTGCCCCTCGCCCCTAATCGGCGGTGGTCAGGGAGTGGGGTCGGGCCGCCGGTGGGGGAGATGGATGTTAGTGTTTTTAGTGTTTTCTAGAGACGTCAGCCCCCCCGTTTTTTTTGTTTTTTTTTTTCCCCTTTTTTTGTTTTTTCCAGGGCGACGGCGCCAAGTAATTCACAAATAAAAGGTTACCAGAGTGGACTCTGAGGCAGAAAACAATTTTAAGAATGGTTAGAAAAACAAAAAAAAATGGTTAAGGAATTTCGGTGTGACCCCGAGGCAAAAGTTGTTCAGCTTACCCAAGAGCCTCTCAGAGCGCGGCACTGCAGGCCTGCAGTGCCCGCCTGCAGGCGTGCCCAAAACACACGCGTTCCCGCCTCCAGTGCTCGCCTGCAGAAATAGCTCAGTGGGTACACCCCTGAACTGTTGAAAACACCGACCGGTGTTCGAATCCAGATGATGGAATTTGATGAAGAAAGTTGTAAAACCAACTATTTCTGAATTGCATGGGGCCGGCCAGCTTAATGATGATATCTCAAGGCCGTCGCCCTTATATAAAAGTTGTTCAGCTTAGTTTTCTGCATAACAAGATTATTTGGATTTTGTTTCTTTTTTTTGTTTGGCTGGGACCCTTCTTGGTTCTTGCATGGCCATCACCGGGCGGGCCGGATGGTAGCCCAGGACATCACAGAGGTTGGAAACCCAGGACATCACAGAGGTTGGAAAACTGCAGGGCGCATACTCTTGAAAAAAAGCGCGGTACCGCAGGCGGGCACGCGTGTGTTTTGTTTGAATAGAACACACGTTTGTTTGAATTGAACAAACGTGCGTACTATTCGAATACGTGCGTGCTATTTGGATTTCAGGGGGCGACTTCGAGAAATAGACTTTTTCCAGGGAAAGTTGAATATTACGTAGGTGCATTTTGTTCGAGGAAAGACTGTAGGCCCGTTCGTTCAGCCCGGTTACTCTTTAGGGAGCTCGTCATGGGTGGACTGTGGCAAGACAGAACAATGTCGAGGGGATGGAAAGTTCAAAGTAGGAAAAAAAAAAAAAAGACAACATGAAAGTCAGTAGAGGAGATAAATTCAGACATGAGAATGCATTTTGGATTTTCTGGGGTCGAGGTTCGCAGCTGGTAGTGGGTGAATGACTGATCGCGTGCCTTGGCGAGCTCTCCGTGACAGTTCGTCTCTTAGCTCTGCGTATGCGTGTGTGTGTGTGTGTGTGTGTGTGTGTGTGTGTGTGTGTGTGCCCCTGCGTGCGTGCGTGCGCACGTGCCCGTGTGTGTGTGTGTGTGCGTGCGTGCGCACGTGCCTGTGTGTGTGCGTGCTTGGGTGCGTGTGCGTGCGTGTGCGTGCGTGTGTGTGTGTGTGTGTTTCGCATGGGATTTCTTCTCATTACCATCATAGGTGGTACCATATTTGTAATCCGGAAATGTTTTTTCATTGTTTTGTTTTTTCTCAAGGTTGGTTGAACTTGGTTCATTGCATTTTTGGTGAATTTTCTTTTTTTCTGTAGTTGATCACTGATTTGATTACACCTGCTGATCCAACTTGATCAGATTGGCATCTCCATGAGTCCATTGAAATGGAAACCATACTGATAATTTTTTTCTTTTTTGTTTAACTCTTTTCCCCTTTTTCTGACATACGGAGTAGCGTAGCGTGGAGCCTGCCCAGGGAGACGCGCACAAGCTTGGCATATTTTTGGCCATATTTTATTCTTTGGCCTTTTTCTGATCCAACGACCTAGAAAGGGAGAGTTCCCATTAGTTAGTACAATAGAATCATATAGATCGAATAGAGATCATGATCCCAAATTTTATTCTTTGGCCATATTTTTGAAGTAGGAATTTGTCTGATGTATACTCGCACTAGGATTTTCTGCAATGTATTTGACCGTAATCACCGGCAGATACCATCCAAAATACCCAAGTGTGGCTATGGCCTTTCTCACAGTACCGGTACGAGATCTTAGTTCTCCTCCTGAGCTTGGCCCTCGTGCACATCGCCCCTCGCTTCTTCTGGTACTACCATATGGTCCCGAAGTGAATTTGGTTCCAAAATGGATCTGGTCCAAGGTATTTTGGTTCGCCCAAGTGATTTGGTCCGGAGGGAGGTTTTTCTTTCTTATTCAGAAACTATTTGATTTGATTCATCTGGGAGGTCTGTTTTCTTTTTCTTTTTTTTCTTTTTTTGGAAAGCATTAGAGCGTTTTTCCAGCGGCCTAACTCAGTTGGTTAGGCTCGCAAGTGGCATTCAGGAGGTCGTGGGTTCAATCCCCATTGGTCTCATGTACCCTCCTGGGCATGCTTGGCGCCTGCCACCTAGAGATAGACCACTGGATTGCCGGATCGGCATTGAGCAGAGTCTGCTGATGTTCGTAGGGGGGGGACCTGAGGGGAGGCACAGGGATTGGTCCTGTTGGCATGGTCCCTGATGCGACCGGCTGTCCCCTAGCCGGTATCGCCCAGCCGGTATCGCCCACCTGCAGGTTGGGAGCAGGCCCCACATGTTCACTCGTGAAGAACGCAGCGCAACGCAGGCACTACATGCATGCCAGAACCCGCCGGCGGAATGGCACAGACGCAAGGGGAGAAGCGCGCGAGTGGGCATGAGATGGTGACATGGTGTTGCTGTCCAGCAGGGGTATTACCATGCCCCTGGCTATGGCTGGCCTTGGTCGGCGAGAGCCGGCAATCCTCGTGAGGTTGCTGTCCAGCAGGGGTATTACCATGCCCCTGGCTATGGCTGGCCTTGGTCGGCGAGAGCCGGCAATCCTCGTGAGGTCGCGAAGGGAGAGAGTCGTATGTGTGGCTGACCGCGAGGCAGGGTTTGCTAGCCGCCAACATATCATAAATGAAACACGATCAGGGGCTTCAGCCCCCTGGTCTCAGATATGCAGTTTTGTGGATAGCTGGCATTGGAAGCTGTCCGTGATGGAGTCGAAGCTGTTGGAAGACGTACATGGTCTGCTGCGAGTTCACATGGACTGTAGTGACTCTGGTCTTAGTCCCCCTCACTGTTGTGAAGGTGGTGTGGGCGACTTTGGTGTGATAGGGTTTAGCTCAGCCTATTGTTGACAAATGCTGGCAGTTTTATTCCTCGTTATGATAGAGGAATATTTGCTTCGGTTGTGTTGTATTTCGTTTTTTTAGTGTAGTTTTACGTTTTGGATGTTTTGGTGGTTTGTGGAATTACTATTTGTTGTTAAGATTTGTTAATTTTGTTCTCGTATTTTTTTGCTGATTCTTGTTTCCTGAGCGGTAATTTTGCTTTTGTGGTTTATTACAATTATATTCTTAATTAGGTGGGATCTGTGTGTCTGTTTAGCCGAGTTAAGCAAACGCTTTTTCAATTTTGAAGTTCTGCTTGTGGTAGCATGAAGGAATTTCGATCCCTTTCGTGGAATTCCGCTTATTTTAAATTAGGGATCATAGCAGATTGTCGTTTTTTGTTTTTGGGTTTGTGGAGGTTGGTGTAGTTCCTTTTATGGTTACTTAAGATGATTTGGGAGTGCTGCCCCGCACAGACCTTGTCATGGTGGGCGGTGGGGTCTCTTAGGGGGTTGGCACAGATTGAGGGAGTGGTTGCCTTAAATCGCGAGGAGGCGGGTGGGTTTGCAGGGTCTTCTGACCCTAGCCGTGCGGGTGGTAGGGCCTTCCCACAGGGGAGAAGTTGTTGGATTGGTTTTTGTATGTGGTTGGGATTTTCTTCTGACATCCTGTTTTCTTGATTGGGATTGGAGAGTGTCGCTCCGCGGGTGCTTGATCATGGAGGGCGGTGAAGACTCCATTGTGAGGCGAAATGCAGATGAGAGGAGTGGTGTACCCTAAATCGCGAGGAGGTGGGTGGGTTCTGCGGGGTCTTTGGCCCCTGCTGCGCGGGTGGTAGGGTATTTCCGCAGGTTAGCGACATTGCCATCATGGTGGGAGTTGGCAGTTTTGGTAGGTGACTGTCGGTGGTGGTGCGATCCGCTCTAAATCGCGAGGAGGTGGGTGGGACTTTGTGGGGTCTGAGTCTGCGGTTGGGGGCCCGGCGACCCAGACCCCTGCCGGGCGGGAGGTAGGGCGGATACGTAGGGTTTGGTGTTTAACAGAGGATGGAGGATTTTGTTACTGGCATTACTTACTTAGGATTTTTGCATATTCTTTCTTATGTTTGTTTTGTTGAGCCTTTTCGATGATGTGAGGGACGCCGGACCCAGTTTCTGGCTTTTATAATTCAAAAGCAGCCATCGTATGAACCAGGCCGAAGTGCCTGGATCATACGACATTAGGCTGCCTGTGTTCTTAAAAAAAAAAAAAAAAAAAAAGWAATTCCTTATAAACATGGAAATAAAAAAAAAAAAAAACTTATATCAAACAGAAACATACCCTTTGGAAGTCAAACCCCTTTTAACCCCCTTTAAAACCCATGTATGCTACCTCTACAAGGCACCCTGACCACAGAACATTCAAATATAACGCCCAGGCATTATATTCGAAGGGGGCGTTCTGTTTGAAAAAAATGAGTAGTACCTTTGTCGGTTCGGAAAATAGCGAGCCTCCGACCTTTCAGGAGGCTGAAACGAAACGACGGCCGCGGATTAGATTTATCAATGGCAGCCGTCATCGGGCCCGGCCTCCAAATTCTTCAGGAGCTGGTGTTTTCCCTCATTTCTGAAGCGGCAAAGGCACTTGTGCCTTAAAACGAAAATCTGATCGTTTTAGGGTAAGTAGAATATAACACCCGGGCGTTATTTTCGGGTGAAGACGGCAGTGAAGAAACAGAGCTTGTTGTCTTTAGCCCAGGTCTTGGCGAACCAGGTCTGGCCTGAACCTTGGCGGCCTGAGCAGTTTTTCCAATTGGACAAAAATAATAAATCTTAAGTCTGAATAGCATCTGCTGCTGATGCTGCTGATTTGGATTCATATTCTCCCCTTTGAAGATTGCTGCACTTCTTGCCTTCCAGATTGTCTGCATGATGACACCCCTGCAGACTAGTGCCACGTAGCCCCAGCCTTCTGAGTACGTAAGGGTGGGACTTGGGAGTAATCCGTACAGGATCCAATTAAGGGTGGGACTTGGGAGTAATCCGTACAGAATCCAATCGTCAGTCCATGGAAACAAGTCTCCCGTTATTTTATTCCAATGTCCAGACCACCACATCCAGATTGCATCAGCGAGCGGGCAATTGACCCACAAATGGGAGTTTGATTCTCACCTCCATTTGCACCTGCTGCATGTGATGGAGATGTACATACCTCTGGTGGATAGCCACAGCGCCATAGGTACCACCAACGCAGATTGAGCCCAGAGCAGGCTTGCAATCTTTTGAGAGGGTATCCTTTTTAGTGCCTTCCAGAGTGCTGCGCAGTCTGGAGCTTGAGATGTGTCTCCTATTAGTCTAGAGTACCTTCGCTGAGCCATAGAAGACGGTAAGTTCCTCTTTTAGCTAAGCGTTGTGAGTTGACCCCTTCTTTGGTTGAGTACTGGCACATATGAATACTATGATCCATGCCCTGTGCACTTTGAGGCCAACCAAGGAGTAGGGGTTCTGTTGGAAAGCTGTCGCCTAGCAGTGAAGTCTGCTTTTGGGAACTCAGGACCTGAACTTCCGTCAGGCCAACTGTAGTTCTGATCACCTTCTCCTGTAGCTTAACCAGCGCTCTGCCTTTAGGGCCTTCGCTGCCTGATTCTCCATTGAATTTCCTCAATCCTCCAGCCTGAGGAGAGTTCGGACCAATAACCTTCCAAATCAAGGACCGTCGCAAGGCCGTGTAGATGTTGTATGGGCGGTCCCGCCCATCGAGCGTCCTGCTGGCTGTGCTTACGACATACACAGTTGGGAGTGGGGGGTCGCTGAGCGACTGGGTACCATTGGAAGTCTCCCGGCTTGGAATGCCCCCGCTCTGCCCTGGGTGTGTCGCAGGAGTGTGGTTAAAGCAATGGCTGCCAGGGTAGGGCCTGCCTTTTTTTTTTTTTTTTTTTTTTTTAATTTTAAACCCTACTAGTGTTAGTGTTGCTGATAAGGGCAGACACCACTAACACCTGGGTAGGGACTCCATCTATTGGTGGGGAGTGTCACCTGCTGGAAACTGGGTCCAGCGTCCCTTTTACATAGTCTTTGTTCAAAATGTGGGGATAAAAACTGCCTCTTCAGGGTAGGGCCTGCCTATAGCCTCCACAATCTTAATAAAAAACAAAAACAAATCGAGGACTCTTCCTCTTATCTGATCCACGTATCACTGACATTTTCAGTGAGCAATTCAATATGCTCGTCCAATGCAGCAGGATTGACGATAGAAGTTTAGCCAGATTGTCTGAGACCCTGTGTAGACGGGGCAGCCTTTATCTAAGCTTTGCGTCCGTGAATCCGTGATGCAGTCATCCTGTTCTTTATCCTGCAAATGCTTTATCTGCAGGACACCTTTTTCCACCCAAGCTTCGCCGAAGTTGCCTGTCCCTTCACTGGCGCAAATGCTTTATCTGCAGGACACCTTTTTCCACCCAAGCTTCGCCGAAGTTGCCTGTCCCTTCACTGGCCGAAAAAGACGCTTCAGTGGATTTCAAATATGCACAGTGGCTCAGAAAACAAACTTCTTCCAGGCTGCAAGAATGTCCCGCCATACTTGAAATTTGATGCGTCTGTTCAGAAAGGATGGAAGTCGTTGTCTGAATTTTGCCTATTTCTGAAGTCTATCATAGTAATTTTCTAAGTAGCTCAAATTTTTCTTAGCGAAGCCGGGTAATGGCCCCGATATCTCAAACTTTCAAAATTCTATGTAAATTTCCATATGGGACGCTGGGCCCGGTTCCCAGCACATGCTGCTCCCCACGAATAGATTGGAGCCTTGTTCCCCCCCCAAAAAAAGAAAAGAAAAGCAGCATTGCCAAACCTCTTCTGGGTTCGCCGAGGACCCCTTGACCAGAATATATTCAGCTAGCCGGACCCATAGTTTTAATCGATCTTCAAACAAGGATTCGAATACCCACTTACCAACAAGGCATAGTTCTGCACCAATCGATCCAGCACACCTAAGCCCCCCTGAGAACGTGGAAGACAAATGGTAATGGCCCCGATATCTCAAACTTTCAAAATTCTATGTAAATTTCCATATGGGACGCTGGGCCCGGTTCCCAGCACATGCTGCTCCCCACGAATAGATTGGAGCCTTGTTCCCCCCCCAAAAAAAGAAAAGAAAAGCAGCATTGCCAAACCTCTTCTGGGTTCGCCGAGGACCCCTTGACCAGAATATATTCAGCTAGCCGGACCCATAGTTTTAATCGATCTTCAAACAAGGATTCGAATACCCACTTACCAAGGCATAGTTCTGCACCAATCGATCCAGCACACCTAAGCCCCCCTGAGAACGTGGAAGACAAATGGTATCCCAGGCCACCTTATAAACCCTTGATCTTCTTCCGCTGCAGGTTTCCAGATATATCTGGCTGCTTCTCTCTTGATAGCTGTGTATGCCTCTTTTCCTAGCAAGCACACAGATAATGGGAACCGCAGAATGGAGAAAAAGGCTGCCAAGATGACAAGACCCCTATACCAAAGACCGACAGCTGGTAATTTTTAATCCAGCTGTGTATTCTTGCTATTACTTGGTCTGGAAGCAGCTGGCCCTGAGCTTTAGAGCAGTCTGAAAGGGAGATTTGCACTCCCAGAAACCGTTCCGAATGACTCTGGGTATTACTCAAAGCCTAGAACAGAGAATGCAAAAGATAAACATATTTAGACCTATTACACTACCAGTATGTTTCCCATCTATAGGCCGCGGGAAAAATGAGAGTACTAGAAGCGTTTCTTGTCGGATGAATTTGGGCGCTCCCATAGTGGCCCATCGTTTACCATTGTCGCTGCTTGTTAACCTCCAGTGGTCCTCCACGACTTTCCTCGAGTACTGGTGGTTAAATTGAAGCCTCAGAAAGTGAGCAGTAATCGTCTAGAACTACTCTTAATTCTTCTAAGGACGAGGGAGAGTTTTCGCAGGCAACTGTGAGGTCGTCTGCCGAGGCACCACCTTTCCAGTGAAGAGAGGGACTAAGTATTTCAACAGTTCATGGGTGTACCAACTCATCTAGGCCCTTTGGTGGCCCCAAGGGTTTTCTCTATTCCCAAGATGACTTTTGGAAGGAAAGAAACGAACCGGAGGCCCTTTCCAGTGAAAAGAGGGACTAAGCTGTATTTACAGTGAAGCTGTATTTCAACAGTTCATGGGTGTACAAGGTCCCTTTGTACACATTTTTCATTTCGAACCATCAATTACGAAGCTGGAGGGGAAACAAACAAACAACACGAACTGGGATAGTCCTCTGGATACTCCTGATCGGTATTAGTGGAATCTATGACCAACATGGGTGTGAGTGCGAGCGCGAGTGGGTTGTGTGTGGTGTGTGGGAGAGTGTTGGCCATAGCTACTGCTGCTACTCGATGAGGGGCGGGGGACGAAGAGAAAGGGAGGCGCAGCTACTGGACAGGTCTTGGTCTTTGTGTTAGCCAGACCCCCACTGGCGGCGCCAACCCTATAACCTAACCACTAGGGGCAGAGGGCAACATGAAATCTCCCCTTCAGAGTGAGAGGAAACTATGCTTGCAGGGGTCCCCTCTAGATAGCCTTAGGAGTAGGTAGTGAAAGGCAATAAACAGAAGTTGAGAGAAGAATATAGAAAGCAAAAACAAACAAACAAACAAACAAACAAACAAACAAACAAACAAACAAACAAAACAAACAGACACACAAAACAAACCCTAAGCTGGACGGCTGTAAACTGAGGATATACCCACACACACTTAGTCTAGTGCTTTCCTAAATGTATCTGATCGCAATTACATCACGGCCTGGATGTATATGATGGCAATCACATCCAGAGCTTAGTCGAAGAAGTCTTACAGCAGTGTGAATATGCCCTGAGAAGCCGGAAGAAGTCGTACCGTGGTGTGAATATGCCCTGAGAAGATGGACCATTGGGACAAAAAGCTCTCATACTTTCTGCGTGCTCGGAACTACCTGTAGCCTTGCACACACCTGAGCTTTCCTAAATGTTCCAACTGCAACTACGTCAAGACCTGGATGCATCTGACCGCGATCACGTCGAGAGCTCAGTTCAAAAAGTCCTATCATAGTGTGAATATGCCCTCAGCTGAGATTCCAGACCATTGAACCCAAAAGCCCTTTGATACGCAGATATGCCCTGGAAGCAGGATTAGAAACCAAAAAAGATCAGCAGGGTAAAGCGACCTTCAGCATAACGATGGACTCCAAGCCCTTTCTGGATTGGAGAAGATGGATGTGCAGAAAACTAGCTGTACATTAACAGACATAATATTAACTGAATCGAACAGCCAAATCCCCCTCTCAGACTACTCATCTAAGATAGACTACGAACTCCACTCACAGAACCGTAACATCCAAGCTAACATCTGTCACTCTTGGACTGACCTGGATGCATTTGGCCGTGATCACGTCCATAAGTAAAAAAGTCCTAGTGTGAGTATGCCCTCAGGGAATCTCTATTCTACATCGAAATGCTACTTGGCAACAATGGATGCACTTACATTCTTGCATCCCCACAGCCATATGGTGCGCAGATACAGGAGTTTGCATACTCACGCCCTGTGACATATGGGCCTGACCCCACTACTCTCCACAATGTCATGCAGAAAAGACAAAATATGACAGTGTATCTTCCCATGTTCTAGAGGAAGATTCATTCTCAGTTTGCACATTTGGTGAGTAGTGGAACGAGGCCCATGTGACCTCAATCGTGCTTGTGGGGACGCGAGGGTGTGAGGTAGAGGACGGGACTAAAGGGAGGTAGCTTCCTCCTTTCGTATGTGGAGGCTTAATAAATTTCGCCTCCCCCACTTGTGGGCTTGCTTTGTCCGTTCATCGGTCCGGGGGCTGAGTGAGCTGTGCGGCGACTATCCCTCCTCTCGTTCGTCTTTGGATATATACGGGGGGTGAGTGAGCTGTGCGTGGATACGGTCAAATAGGGTAGACTGTGAGGACCCCGGCCTCAGTCTTCTTATTGGTAATATCATCCTTGGGCACTGGGCCCGGTTTAAAGATTAAAAAAAAAAAAAAAAAGCTTTGATTAGAGCTTATTTGAGTTGCCTTGAATGGATTTGAGATGTTTTCCTTTCTGTTGGTCCTCATCCACTATGAATGGATTGCGTAATGCGATCATTGATTTGATTTGATTTGATTCGATTTCTTGTGATTTGACTTGATATGTCTTGACTTGACTTGATTTGACTCTATTACATTTGATTAGATTCAATGGGACTTTGAGCTGAATTGATTAGCTTTGTGCTGAGATGGTGTATAGATATCTGGTCTGAGGGTATATTGTGGTACGGCCACCTCTTTTGGGTCTGAATTTCGCCAAGTGGCAGGTGCGGGGTGGAGCCTCATTTTTGGGAGGGAGAGGTGGAGGCTTTGCAATGTATCCCTTCTCCTGGTTTGATTGCCCTTCTTCTCCGTGGTTACTCAATGCGAATTATGTTTACACCCCGTCACTTCACTAGACCTCAGGGTGGCATTTATCCTGTACTCATCTAACTGCCATCACGTGCTTTGGGGGTTATACACTTAGTCTAGGATTTTCCAGGTGGTGGGAGGTGGTAGATGTTCTACTGTTATATCGCGTTCCACGCGGGGACGCAGCCATTCGGGCAGCATGTGTCATGTTCCAGACAGTAAGCTTGTTAAAGGTCTTCTCAAGTGGGGGACGGTCAGCCTTCTGGATTTGGCAGGCTAGGGCCAGAAGTTGTGGTGGCCCTGATGTTGCATATGTTAGACCTTGGCCCGGGGGCCAGGCGATTAGACACTGCCTGTGATACTAGAACTGCATTCCTCATACTTAGAAGTGCATTCCTCATATCGGGTTGCAATAGCATGTTCTTACCACCACGGGGCCATTAACGCGCTGCATCAGACGGGGGTCGGGGAACCAACGACCGGTAATGAAAAATAAAAGGGGTAACTTCAGTAGAGTCACAAAAACGAGTTATAATTGCAGTATGGGGCAAGATACAGTTTGCAATTGCACTTCGGGCAACCTACCTGGCCAGAAAGCTGGTTTGTATACATCGCCCCAACTGCAATTGCAAACTGTATCTTGGCCCATACTGCAATTATAACTCGTTTTTCTGACTTCCGCGTAGTTTCCCCAAAATAAAAATAAATCGAATGTTGAAAAAAACAAAACGAAAGGGGACAACGGGGGCAGCAGGGAGAGAGAGAGAGAGAGAGAGAGAGAGAGAGAGAGAGAGAGAGAGAGAGAGAGAGAGAGAGAGAGAGAGAG
>BFEA01001005.1:155121-167360 GCA_003427395.1 Chara braunii
AAAAAAAAAAAAAAAAAAAAAAAAAACGATCCCTGGCTGAAAAATAAAAATAAAAAAATCCGTGCTAGCTCAGGGCGCAATTGCAGTCAGATGCATTCTGGAAAGTGCTAGTGTGAGCATCGGTCAATTCCATTATGCTGCCCGTAAGTCTTTGCCATACAGTGTATGTTTCTGGAGTTTGTGGCCACATTCAGAGGCTCGCGGCTTCTGATAAACAAACTAAAAAAAGGGAAAATAAAACTGATGATTTCTTGTCCTTTCCTCCCGCCTGTCAGGGGAGGAGGGTCCCTGACATCACTGAGGGGACGTTTTGTCCCTGTCAGTGGCAGGGTTAGGGCACTACCCACACTCATATCTTTTTTTCTTCTCTTTTGCAAGCTCGTACTTTGTTTTTCTGGGTCTTCCCTGTGTTCTCGTTCTTTATTTCATCAAAATTCTTTTCCACCCGCCAAGTGGTGGACCTCAGAAGTTCTTTTACTTTTTCTTTTAGCTCTTTTTATTTCTTTTCTTTTTTCGCCTGTTTTTCGAAGCTCGTACTTTAGCTTTCTTTGTCTGCCCGTGTTTGGTGTTTTCACCTCTGGCGCCCGCCCATCCATTGCAGCTTGTGGGCTGGCGACTCTAATTTTTGAGGTCCACAAGTCCTTAGCCCCAAAGCTCTACTGGGCCTCTACCGAGGGCCCAGGCGCAGGTGCTGTTTATTGCAATAGCAGGGACAGTGGGGGGGCGTGAACTGGTGGTTTAAGGAGGGCAATCAATGGTGGCCGTTGAGTATCGACTAATCAATACAGACTCATGCTGTAATCTGGGATGCTGCACCAGCAGGTGCTGCTCCCCACCAATAGATGGAGCCTTCTCAGCAGGCCCACTTAACTAGTTATGGGCATATATCATGGACAACCATGAGTTGATTTACTCCAGCTTGCTGTGGAATTCGACAGCCCCAGATCTTACCGTCTTTTTTCACCCGAATAGCCAGTCATTATAGCTGTATTTGGGACAACATCCAGACCAGATGCAGCGATAATGACCGGGGGGTTTATTTGGGCGAAGAAGGGTAGCTCTTCAATCGCATCATGAGGTAGAGTGACAGGGATCACGTTTTTTTGTACTCTTTTGGTCACCAAAGCTGGGTGATGATTGCAGTAAATTCTGTTTCGTACAAGGGATGCTGGATCCAGTTTCCAACAGGTGAAGCTCCCGACCAGGCTGGTGGGGAGCCATCAACTGCAAGGCCTCAATCCGGCTGGTGCTCTTGTCACCAACAGGATCGCACCTCTCTGTGCTCTTGAATTACCTGTCGCCTAGCAGACACTAACGCTTTCCTAAATGTATCTGGCTGCAATTAGGCCAACACCTGGATGCATGTCGAGAGCGCAGTCGAAGAAGTCCTATCATAATGTAAATATGCCCTAAGAAGGTAGAACTTGCACTAGCGCTAGCGCCCTAATGCTGGCCGACCGGCGAGGCCCGGCCGCGCCAGGCTTGACCAGCGTGCTGGAGAGGTGAGCCCCTCCAGGCCATTGGGCCTGTTCACGCGTCCGACACGTGGCAGTGGCGTTCAGCTTGCCACGTGCCACCTGTCGTTTGGTGACGTGGATGCCCCGCAACGCGTGAACAGGGGAAGCGCCAACCGTGATTGATTGGAGGTTACAGCACAAAAGCGGCGCGGTTCTTTGAGCAAGCCATATCTACCATGGAGGAGAATTTGGAGAGGGAGATTTATATTGGAGCAAATGAATGGCTGATAACCTTGGAGAGCGGATGCAGATGGCTACAGGAGATTGTGAGGGACATGTCTTTACAGTTGCAAATGGAGCCAGAGGTTGAAGGGGGAGCGATCTCTCTCGCTGGTTGGATGAGGGACAAAAGTGAGGACATGCTGGCGATCATCTGGGAGCTGGAGCAGGGGCCGGATCCTCGGCTTGACATCTGCATCGATTGGATGAGGGCAGATGGCATCATGTCCGTCTGCAAAACCCTCTTCAATGAGGGTCGCGATCTGTATGCTCTTCTGGAAGATCGGTTGGAGGGCGTTATTGATCGTGAGGACGCGCACGTGGCAATAGAGGTAACAACGTTAAAATCACGCTCAACAGCAACATCAATAAATGGGTGCGACAACAACAACAGCAATGATAACAGCGGTGATACCACTTACAACAACAACAGTGGCGAAAACATCATCATCAACAACAACAACAACAACAACAACAACAACAACAACAGCAACAACAACAACAACAACAACAACAACAACGATAATATCAACAGCAACGACGATGATGACGACAGTGACGACTACGGAAGCAGCGGGGCTGACAGCGGTGCGCGGGCAGATGCGATCATCATCAACATGATGTGGGAGATGTTGCAAGTGGACGAAGGGGAGATTGGGGTTGGTACGGAAAAGGGGTCGGTCATCTCCCACCCCTCAACGATAGGGACCACGGCGATGACAACAACAACAACAACAACAACAACAACAACAACAACAACGACAGCGACGACGACGGCGGCCACGGCCAAGAGTGCAGTGGGGTAGGAAGAGGCATCCGGGCATCTGAGATTATCATCAGCGTGATGAAAGTGATGCTGCAAGTGGAAGTGGTGGGATATGGGGTTGATATAGAGAAGTGGTTTACTGCTTTCCCCGCCTCCAACCTCGATACGGAGTTCCTCCTCGTGGTTTGGCAGAGGATAGGAGTAGGATAGCTGGGGGCGATTGATGTTGCCCGGCCTGCAATACCAATCATCAACGGGGGGCTGATCGTCTTGTTGGTTGGCGGTGGGCTGTTTAGGGATTAGTTAGCAGGAGGTTAATCCTTCCCTGCGCAGGGAAGTAGTCAATGCCCTCTGACAGTTTCACATGATAATGATAATGCATACTGGACTTGACGTCCAGATCATACATCTCTCATCATTGATAGAGCTTTGCTTTAGGCTCGATTGATAAAAGATCATATACATCACATCATGCTTAGGGTTTCGTGATTTCACTTGATAGATATAGAATATGGACATATATAGACAGTTTCTGACAATTGGACATAAGTACACAACACGATATATCATATAGGGATGCTGGACCCGATTTCCAGCAGATACAAATCATATCATTGTAATATACATCACATCATGGTTAGGGTTTCGTTTGATGGGATTGATGCCTCAGTTTGTTTTGGAAACTCTATAGACTAGATGGATAGGGACGCTGGACCCGTTTTCCAGCACATATATTCACACCATTGCACACGGGCGCTGGACCTGATTTCCAGCAGATACATTTTTTCATCATTGTACAGGGACGCTGGACCCGATTTCCAGCAGGTGTAGCTCCCCACCAATAGATGGAGCCTTCGACGCCGGGGCCTACTTACCGGGAATGCTTTCTCCTTGTTAAGTAGGTTTCCTGTATCCGAAGTTAAAAAAAAAAAAAAAAAAAGCCCTGAGAAGCCTTTCCCAGGCAGTGTTTGCCCTGAGAGCAGTACGGTCAATGGTGTTAAATCAGTGGCTGATAAGGATCTATGGGGAATGTGGTCTTGACTGTCCGATTAGAGGTAGGATGATTGAATGAAGAGAAGCGGTTACAGATGCTGTTAGTATAGAGTCTGGGATGGTGTGGTCGGTACACTCTGTCATGCGCTAAGCTGAGTAAAGCTCTCAATACCCGGGTTGAATTGTTAGGTCCCCTGCCTCGTTCTCACATGTTAATGTAAATTTTGCTGCTGTCCTTCGGCACATCCGTTAAAATTCAAACAATACAGAGAAGATAAGCATGGCCCTTGCGCAAGGATGGCACACATAATTGAGAAATGGTCCAAAATTTTTGAAAGGGATAATTTCCAAAATACCTCTATAAGTTGCAATATATGCCAAAATGGCCCCAAAAATATCTGGGTAGAGCGGAATGCCTTTTTGAAAGCTTTGGGCCTAATTCTGTGTGTTTTGCCCCTGTCGGGCACGTGTACGAATTTGCAATCTGGACCTCGTCTTTGGGGCCTGGGCCTGCACCCTGTTTTACCCTCCTCATTTCTTCTTACCGTGAGGTAGAGAGTCCGTTCTTGAGAGTCCTCTCTTGAGAAACGGCATTCTTCCTGGAGGAGCATCTGGTGGGAGAGGGTGGTACCTCTGAAGGGCCCTGGACGAAGCACGGGTCACGGTCACCATGCCAACCCATGGGAGTAGAGCATGCAGACTTTGCTGCATTGTCCTTTAAGCTCTTGCTGCGCATAGAGGGGGTGTCGGGCAGGGCAGCCCTATGGGGGATCGACGAGTACCGGACCGTCATCAAAAACACTCCAATGGGGACATCCGACTTGTGCTGTACGCGAGGATAATGATAGTACAGACGGCGCTGGCCAGTCTTGCGCTTACCTGGGCACAGGGGTGGGCCATGTTGCACACCAGCAGACACTGCTGCTGTCGGATGCCGACTGGATGTCGTTGTGGAAGACACATCAAGAGGGATGTAAGGGGAGGGGGATTCCAAGTGGAGCTCGTTTATTGTTATTATGTTATTTCCATACTGCATTCATCTGTGCAATTGATTTATTATTTTATCATGATTTGTTTATGTGTTGACTGACTGCTGAGACCTAAGAGACCAATGGTGTATTCCTGCAGAAGTCCACTGCTTCCAGTTCTATACTTAGCAGTTTGTTTTCAAACTAGTCAAAGTAGAGATAGATAAGTTGTAGAGTATGTGTATTTGCTGTTAACACTACCTGATGTGCTGTATGAAGTTCGGACTTATTTATTACCTCGGTCAGACACCATGCTGTGGTAGATCCCAGTGAGGACACTATTGCAGATCGTGATCTACTATAGCTGATGAGTGGAACTGGTAGTGAGGAGGAGGGAGTTGCCAAAAGGAGGTTGACACAGCAGAGGACTCATAGGAGACCGATCGTGCATCAGGCTCTACCACCCGGTGGGGAGAGAGAGTTGCGTGCAGAAGGCAGAGCCCGTCGTTTGCAGCGTTCTAGAGAGGAAGCTGTAGCAGCAGTTGCAGCTAAAGACGCAATGGCATCCGCTGCAGCAGCAACCTCGCAGGGCCAGCAGACGCTGGGCACGCAGTACATCTCACAGGCAATCTCCAGTGGGGTGAGCCAGGGCAGTTCCTCAAGTCAGATGGCTGGTTCGGAGTTCAGCTTGCCACCTGAACTCACTAGGAAGGATCTTGAGATCCAACAAGTAGAAAATATACAGCTTCAGTAAGAAGCTGAACTCAAAGATGTAGCAGATAGAGAAAAGAAAGTTAAGAATATAAAAGCTAGATTCGAGAGCAGAGTGGCAGACGAGGCTGCAATTGAAGGACTAGCAGAGTATGTCCTAGATGATACGACAAAAGTGCTGAAGGCAGGAATGCTGTTCAGGACAGTCAGATGGACGACATTCAGTCCAGACTGGACCAGATACTGAAGGCCCTGCATGGATTGGGAAGACCAGTCCCTTCCACAATGAACGGGCCTAGTGTCAGGCTGCAGCCCCCAGTCCCATCACCGTCTACGTTGCCGGTGATGTCAAGCTCCTTTGTTTCCAAGTTTGTATATCTTTATCAGGTGGACAGTTAGCAGGGGGTACACAGGCTCCAGCTTCGTCTTCTTCACATCCAGTTGCTGCAGCTATAGGGCATCAGCCCGTCCAGCAACCTGTGCAGCGGCAGGTACACCCTGGGCCAGAGCACTTGGTCCCCTAAATTTGCGCTGACAACTCTTGAGCCTTTTACAGGTGACAATGAGGAGGATCTCAACAAGTGGTTGAGAACTGTGCCAACATATGTGAGGGCCAAGTTGATGCGACTCGATCAGGAAGTGATTGCCGCTGCCTCGTACTTGAGGGGTTGGGCAACAAGATGGTTGGATGGTGTAGTAGCACATGAGGGCTATGGTAGGAATTTTGATGCTTGGGTACAAACTCAGGTGCTTGACTCATTTCTATCGTTGGTAGAGGTGCGGTGGCATGACCCGCAGTTAGCGCAGCAGGCCACCGACGCATTGACCCGACTGGACTCAAAGAAGTTAGAGATGGCCTGCGAACTTACCAACGTTGTGGAGAAACTAATCGTAGTACTAGGGGTGCGCTATGACCGACACATCCTGTTGACCACATACTTGTGATGTCTGTCTACAGACATCAGTATTATGTTTGTTGGCGAGGCATCCATTGACGTGCACGATCTTTCTTCCTTCAGCGAGAAGGCCTTAGATTTGGAGGCTAAGCTAGGGAGTGCTCAACAAAGGCGTGTGGATTCGAGAAAGAAAGGTCGTCTCATGTATGTAGATTTCGATGGGAATCCGGAGGAGATAGACAACATCTTTGATCTTGTGGGGATACAAAATTATGTGGTGAGGAGGGTGTTGAGGGAGGAACTCTCGCCGCAGCAACAACCAAAGGTAAGGCAATTTGCAAGCGTAGAGAAGGTCAGTCAAAAAGTCCGAGGAAGGAACCGGTAGCAACCAATACACCCAAATGGGCGCAGGCCGGCCTTGATCAAGACGTGTGGGCGGACCAATACGTTCATGGGGCTTGCATCAACTGTGGTCAATATGGACGTTGCAAGAGCGAAAAGGTCACCGAGAAGATTCCACCCATCATGGGTGCTAGCGGATCTTTTGCCGAGGGCGGTACTTCTGTGAGTACCTCCCTGGGAAACACGCCAGGCCAGTAGAAGTTATAGCTGCTTCTACTCGGGCTGAAGGGAATGATGTTCCCTCACCACTTCAAGAGATGGTCAAGGCTTTTAACTCCTTAGTCACCCCGCATACATATGTAGACCAAACGATGCTTTGTTCGTTAGAAGTGTCCGAGGCCTTAGAGGACTTAGAAAACGAGTGGTCAGAAAAGGACCCTCGCTAGTGTTGGGTGGCAATGGCTATGGGTCCTAGAGGGGAGCACTTCGTAGTGGAGGTTAGTGCGGGTGGCCGTAAATGTGGTGCCTTTGTAGACATTGGCTCCGCTAGGAACTTCATTAGTCACACTTGTGTTGAGAGACTGCGCTTAGAGGACCGAGTGCATCTGCTTAGTAGGGTTGTAGCCTCTACATTAGCCAACAAGGAGCACAAGGTCGTACATGACTACATTAAAGATGCGGGTTGCACCTTCTCCTATTGAGGAGGGGAACTTAGTCATAGGATTTCATTCGTGGTCAGGGACGATTTGCCTTTGGACATGCTGCTAGGTATGTACTACCTCGAGGTTGCTCAACCCCAATTTGCCTGGGATCGAAAGATGCTCAAGTATGTATTGCCATATCGGAGGTTTGTTAGACTTGCCAAGTATAAGGCTAGCAGGCTAGTGAATTCTTATGGCGGCATGTGCGCGCATGCACTCTAAAATTATTACAAACAAAACCAAAAGGAGGGTATGTATCTAGTCTTTGCCTCTGAGAAAGTGGAGGCCGTTAAAACACCCTAAAGATAGAACCCGTCGTCGCTATATATCCAGACTTGTTGAGGGAGCCTTCAAGAGTCGTAGACCAAGAGGTCGTCCACGCGATAGAGATCATCCCTGGCAGCAAAGTGCCTAAGGGAAAAATCTATAGGATGGCCCTTGCGGAGTTGGATGAGCTTCGCCAACAACTGAAAGAGCTAACAGAGAAGGGATGAATTCAACCTAATACATCTTCCTATGGTTTGATAGTTCTCTTCGTCCCAATGACAAGGGATCGTTAAGGATGTGCATTGATTATAGAGGCTTGAATGCCATCATCGTGAAAACCGCTGACACTTTACCCCGCATTGACGACCTTCTGGATAAGGTGTAGGGATGTCGACACTTCACTAAGATAGATTCAGTCCATCTACCATCAGATTGCAATTTGATCTGAGGATTGACACATAGGCGTTAAAGACCATGCACGGTTTGTACAAGTTTGTGGTGATGCCTTTTGGTTTGTCCAATGCGCTGGGTACATTCCAACATGTTGTGAAATAGGGTATTTCATGACTACTTAGATGTACCTCGATGGTGTTTCTTTATCTTTAGTAGGACTATTGAGGAGGCACGTTGCCCTTGTGCTTGGTGTCCTTTCAAAGCACAAATATAAGATTAACTTGGAAAAAATGCGAGTTCGGTCGCACCAAAATCTTGTACTTGGGTCCTAAGATATCCGAGGATGGTTTAAGGCAAGAACATGCGAAGGTGACTAGCATTAGGGATTGACCATGACCTGACCTCAGTCTGTGACTGAGGTCAGGTCCTTCTTCGGGATGATGGGGTACTACCGCAACTTTGTAAAGAATAATTCAATTGCCTCCCCATTGACGGACCTCACATGCCTTGACACTAGTGGGAATGAACGGATGATTGCGAGAGAGTCTTCAAGCAATGGAAGCGTGCTCTCACGCATCACGAGATCTTGATGCTTCCTGATCCCGAGAAGCCATTCATTGTGACCACCAATGCAAGCCAATACGACATTGACGTCGTATTGCCCCAATAGGAGGGGACAAAGTTGAGGCTGATCGAGTGCATGAGCAAGAAGATGCCATCTCAAAAGTTGGCAAAGTCCACGTATGAGCGCGAGCTCTACGCCCTCTACAAGGCCTTGATCTATTGGAGGCATTATCTGTTGGGCAGATTCTTTATGTGAGATCTGTCCACCAGAACCTCAAATGGAGTAAGGCGCAACCTACCCTCTCGGATGCACTCAAGCAATGGATTGAGGTCATCGATCAGTACGACTTCAAGCTTGAATACTTGAAGGGGGCATACATCATGGTTGTAGACATATTATCCCGTATGTTGGAATTATCTAGGTGCGTGATTATTGAGTTTGGTCTATCTAACGATCTGACTCAACCTATGGTGGCCGCATATAAGGAAGATCTAGTGATGATGGACTTCATTTGCAATTGGAGGCCAAAGGCAAGGTCACATCAGATGAGTTTGTGGTGGTGGACGGGTTACTCTTTCTTGAGAAGGTCGGGAATAAGAGCTTGTGTGTGCAATCTAGGGAGTCTTTTCGTAGTTTATTTTTAGGAGAGTGTCATGATGCAATCGGAGACTTCAGATATAAGAAGACAAGCGCAAACCTAGTTTGAAAATTCTGGTTTCCCACTATGCTTGAAGATGCAAAGCGGTATGTGGAATTTGTCAAATTTGTGAATGTGACAAGCCGAGGACACAAGCGCCGCTTGGGTTGATAAAGCCCTTGCGTATTCCCGCTAGTCCGAGACAGAGTTTCCATTTACTTCATGGATACCCTCATGACCAGCAAGAGTGGCAAGAGGCATATCTTTGTTATAGTGGACCGTTTCACAAAGTATGCTAGGTTAGTCACCATGCTAGAAACCGCAAAGACTGAGCACGTCATTAAGTTATCTATGGACAATTGGGTGCCTGATTTCGGATTGTGCAGCCGAAGTCTATTGTGAGTGATAGAGATGTCCGTTTCACTAGTGAAATGAGGAAGAAGGCGGCCGAAGAGTTGGGCAGCCAACTCCAAATGACTTCAGGGAATCAGCCTGAAGCCAATAACCAAGCGGGGCAAATGAACCGCGCGGTGCAACATTTTCTTCTGCATTGCATCAAGCCGAGCCAAGAGGACTGGGATGATAAACTTCCTCTCATCGCCAGTTTGTACAACAAAGAGATTCATAGCGCCATCAGTATACTCCGAATGAGCTGCGCTTGGGTTGGGAGCCTAGATCAACTTTCAACTTTCTTTTGCCTGAAAACCGACCAGCTGCAGCCCCTGGAACAATTGGGTTTGGTGTCTAGTATGAGAAGTTGTTGCAGCCCGTTGTCGAGCACATCAGGAAAGATCAATATGCTATGATAGCATTTCAGAACAAGCACCGACGACAATCCACATTTCAGGAGACAGGCACTCTAGGAAGCTAATGCCTCAATATTTCGGTCCTCGGGAAGTCCTAGATATTGTATGGAATGATACGGATGGTCACTCTTATCCCTGGTCACGTGCGCACCTACCCTGTATTTCACGCCTGAAAACTTTCACCTTTCGCTGAGACTGATTAGTTTCCTTCAAGGAGATCAATGCTGCCCCTGACCATGGATGGCTACGTGGACATTGACGACATCGTTGATCATGAAGACATGCCTGCACTGAAGCCAACAGGGAGAGGTGACTTCCGAAACCACCGAGGGAATACTGGGTAAAATTTAGGCATCTTACATATCCAAAGGAAGATCGTTGGTTTGTGAAGGAGGAGCTGATGAAAGCAGCCCCTCAGATCGTTGCAGAGTACGGACAAAGACTCGAGGGGAAAGCTACTGTGTATAAGCATCTCAGCGGACTTTCAAAGCTAAGGAGGAGGACGGAGTGCGAGGAATATGCATCTCACAAGGCCTCTTACAGGACCTGGCCCCTCGCCCAACTTTTTCCTAAGTGGGCTACCAGCTTTGGGGGTTAGGTTGCCTCGAGCCTGGTCAACTTTTGCAGGTTCTGCAGCCAGGCCTTGCTTTGTGACTTTTTGGAAAGGGCCCGACTGTGTGACATGTAGTAAGTGGCCCATAGTTGGAATCGGCCAATGAGGAGGCTCATGCAGCAGCAGTGACGTCGCACAGTTGCGACTCTAACTGCCGAGTTCAGGCCCATAGTTCAGTACTGGGTCGGGAAAGGCAAGCTACTGGGCCTTGACCCCAGCCTAGGAGGCACTGCCCAGGCAGTCGCACTTTCCATTCAGGAAAGTGCAAGCCACCCGGGTATTCATTCACGCCAGGGCGCATATGCAACAGCACTACATCTTTGAGCACTCGTGGAGGCCACACAGCGCCTGGCTGGTTGCGACCGAGCAGAGTGGCGGGCTGCTATGGGAGCAGGGCGTGAGCGGCCATAGCCGGGTCAGCTCACGTACAGCCAGTGGGGGAGATACAGTCGTCCTACGGGTGATGGGAGAAGCACTCTGTGGGGGGCAGGGAGTAGGACTGAGGGGAGAAGAGACACATACCTGATGTGAATGTGGGAGTCTGCATTGGCGACTTCTTCATGTACGTTGGTGCTTGGCTGGAAGTGGTTTCTGGTTGCATCGTCATTAGTGGTAGGCTAGTATAGGTTCAGGGTAGTTGTAGGCTCGGCGCTGAGCACCAATCAAGAAAAGCGACATTGGATACATTGATGATGGCCACAAGTAAATACCGGCCCCGACGGCCTCCCAAACAAACAAGTACCCTGGTGGGTCACACACACTCGGGCAGACATGCACTCAGACAGACACACGGAAACCAGCAAGCACACCCACACAGGCTTTAGAAATCTCAGCAGAAAGCGGGAAGCTCAGCACAGCACACATTCAGTGGCAAAACTCAGAAATCAGCAGGGTTCTCATTCTGTGTTTTTGCAGGTCATTACATCTGTCAGGCG
Organism: Chara braunii; assembly: GCA_003427395.1. NCBI lineage: Eukaryota > Viridiplantae > Streptophyta > Charophyceae > Charales > Characeae > Chara > Chara braunii. Next base: position 166,451 of record BFEA01001005.1, read on the forward strand.
CCTTCTTTTGTGGTATGATTGTCCGCTATACCCCCATTAGCACATTCCTAAATTGGGAGGTGATATTCTTACGACAGAAAGACAAAATTGGACAGGCAAGGGGTGTAAGATGCTGAAGTCCATAAAATCGTCATTGAGCAAAGAAGCAGATAATGATTTCCAGGTAGCTTCTTTTGGACACACACAGACTTAGAAATCTCCGCAGAAAGCGGGAATCTCCGGACAGCACACATTCCAGCGGCTAAAGTCAGAAATCAGCAGGGTTCTCAGTCTTTGTTTTTGCAGGTTGTTACGTCTGTCATATTGTAAAGCAGGTGCCTTCTTTTGCGGTATGATTTTCTGCTATACCCCCATTACCACATTCCTAGATTAGGAGGTGCTATGGTTATGACAGAAAGACAAACGTGGACAGGCAAAGGGCAGTAATGGTTAATAGGTCGTGTCATAATGTCATTTTCGGCGAATTTTTCATCGAAACGGCGAAACTGTCATATTTCCCTGATTTTTGGGTTTTTTTTCTAGGCTTCCTGAGCTGCCCGGCCGGGCATCCGTGCAGGCTGCACAGGCAGGCACCTGCACGGGTCACCCATGCGAGCTATTTTTTATTAAAAAAAAAAAAAAAAAAAGGTGATGGGGGGCTGTTGTGCATGCAGAGATGCGCCCGAATCCGCCTTTTCCACACATGTTCGCAACGGTGCTACTTGGAGGTTGACGATGGAGAGAGGAGGGTGGGAGATAGCGGGCGGGAGGCTGGAGGTGGTGAAAGAGAGGTGGGAGGATGCAGGCGGGGAGGTGGGAGATGGCTGGATTGAGGTAGGAGGTGGCAGGAGTTAAGTGGGAGATGGCAAAACGGAGGGAGGGGGGAGATGGCGGGAGGGAGGTGGGAGAATGTTACATGCTGTATAGGCCC
>BFEA01001005.1:195200-210415 GCA_003427395.1 Chara braunii
GAGAGAGAGAGAGAGAGAGAGAGAGAGAGAGAGAGAGAGAGAGAGAGAGAGAGAGAGGGAGGGAGGGAGGTGACTGTGAGCAATTGTGACCAATGCTCAGATTGTGTTCAATTTACCTCTTCCAAACACATTTCATGCACAATCCTCTCTTGAGACCGGGGTAATCTGTTAGTGCAGACAAGGACTTAGTGGTCGAGGGATCCTACACAGTGTTAAAAATGGAAGGTGCGCTGATGATAGCTGGGATGGGTACTTGTTGTTTAAGAGTCATGGGATTTAACTTAGACGGAACAGTGGCTTGGATGTTTCAGAATGCGAAAGTTTGAGTGAGCTGGTATGGAAGGTATTGTCAATGACCTCTGGCAGTATATAGGTTCTTTCCAGGCACTGGAAGGGGGTAGGTTAACGCTAAGCAGTGTAGTCAATGGTTTGCGAGGATATGACCCCTCGGCATCCACACGTGTGCCCCATAAGACAGGCCCTGTGCCTACCCTAAGTGAAGGTGGGCTCCCTTGCCTCATTAGGCTGAATATCACAAATTTTGGTGGGGGCCAGACAGTTACCACGCGCCAGTTCGTTACACACGCCCTGCTCGTGAGCATCAGAATCTTCAGTGACCCTTCTAGGCTTTTCTATTTCGGACGTGGAAGCAGGCCTCTCAACCTATCAGAAAGCAGGGAACACGTTACCGGGTGCTGGGTGGTATGGCGTGCCTAACTGCAGCGGGCCCAGGCCGCTGTCTGAACGGGCCTGGGCGCAGACACTTTGGCCGAATGTGAAGCTACTGGGCATGCACGCGTCCCAGTCGAGGAAGGTAGTGTGCCTGGCCACTTTCCATATAGGAAAGGGCCAGCCGACGAGGAGGTCATTTGGGCACTTGCTCTGCATGCGGCAGCGCAGCCACTACGAGCGCTGAAGGCTGCTGGTAGAGAGAGAGCCAGGCACACGCGGGCGCAGGAGGGAAGGTGGGCGCTGCTAGTGGCAGCGCCAGTCTCCGGCCATAGCTGGCTGGGGTGGGAGACGAAAGCCAGTGGGGGTTGTGGTGGTCTTCGTAGGGAGAGAGCGAGAGAGAGAGCTGTGGGTGAGCATTAGGGGGTGAGTGAAGGAGGAGACTTGAGAGCACGTTCCTGGTCCTGGCAGAGGTCTGTATGGTCGACATCTGCATGTACTTTGGTTGGTGCTGCTGACGTCAACCGGTTACTTTGTCATTTAGTAGGCTAGCGTAGTAGCTGTATAATTGTAGTCTGGGCACTGAGCGCCCATAGGGGAAAGAGATTCGGACACATTGTTGGTGGTGAGAGAGGGCTTTCATTGGCAATTGAGTGCTGCTTTGGTTCTCCTTTGGCGTAATATCAGTACATTTCTGCTATCTGGACAGCTTACTACTATCTGGCTTTCAATGTGATGTTGCAGTCTGGATTCTGTCATTTCGCTATTGCTCATTTTCCTTGCAATTTTGGTCTTGGAGCCGGTTCGAGCTGCTCCGCTGGCTCCAGCGCATTGGCATATCGGTGCTGTGCCGCGCGATCGGACGGCAGTGAAGTTTGCTATGGCACGGGCATTATAGGCGGCCCTGTGTCGAAAGGGCGCACCATGAAGGCTATGTGGTGACATTGGGGTGTATGCTGGATGATGAGAGCTGCCGTGGCATTTAAGATAAGGTGGAACTGCATTGCATTGTGGGTTGTGCCGAGGCAACGACCGGTCATCATGAATGCACATCAGGTCAACTGGTGAGGAATCTGTGGCTGGGGGCAGCAGTTGAGGTACATTGCTCCTTACCTTATTTTCCCTCCTTGTTGCTTCTCACTGTGAGGAGGTGAGTTCTGTCTTGAGAGTCCTCTCATCGTGAGGTCTCGTATGCGCTCAACCTTGAGAGTCGGCATTCTTCCCGGGGAGCGGGCTGGTGGGAGAGGGCGTTGCCATCTGAAGGGCCCTGGACGAAGCTTCGGGTCACAGTCACCATGCCAACCCACTGGGAGTAGACCATGTACGGACTGGAATCTTCCGGATACCTGCAGCCAACCAATGATGTGCATCTGATCAATGGCTGTGGCTGGCCAACGGGTTGACTTGACTTTGGGCCTGGAATCCCGTGCGGGGGTTGACTCTTGATTTCCCAAGAGTCAACTGTCTCACGTTGGGGTACCGGACACAGCTTTTGACTCAGACCCTGATAACCCTTGACCCTAGAGATTTTTCCAGACATTTCTGAGGCTTGGGAAGTGACTTTTGACCCCTGCTTCTGGTCTTTGACCAAAAGTGACGACCCTTGCTCGCGTCGGTGCGGCTCTGAATTGAGTTTATTACAGCTGTATTCTTCTCATTGTCTTGTTCTGTGACATTATTGCCCTCTCTCGCTGCGTTATTACTCAGTCTGAGAGCTTGGGAGTTCATGCACGATGATTATGTGATCTTCAGCAGTCAGGTTCGATCCATAACTTAGTTTAGCAGAAACGAATGAGGAGCGTCAACAGCATCCTAAACATGTTTTGAAGTAGAAGCTTACTTGTGAGAGCGGCAATTTCTTTGTTCAATGAAACTCCCAGAATAACGGGACAGAAGGTCCATAGTGCTTCATACTGATTTTTTTTCGTCTCAAGGGGGTAACCCTTAAGCTTATTGGCCACATAGCTGGGTTCGAACTTCGAACTAATGACCTCTTGGTTAAGAGGTACATGTGTGTACCATTCAGCCACCTGGGCTGCATTCATACGGAATTTCTGTTCTTGATACTTGACCTTTCTTCGTCATTTGATGGGCATTCCATTTTCTATTTCTTTTCAACTCTCTATTCGTTTCTTGGTGTTGTTGTCATGCAGGTGATCTGTGCTTTGTGCCTATCTTTCAAGATATACTTACAAGCCATCATCAGTCGTCCAACCAATACAAGGATCTTCAAGAAGTATGGTGTAAAAATGCTAGCAGTCTTCGTCCTCTACTTGGACAGTTCTCTGTTCTTCATCGGCTACATGTTCCCTTGGATTGCAGGAAAGGCTCCGAACGTGGATGGAAGTACGATAGTCCGAGTTTTGGTTGTGATTGTATTTCACAGGTAAGAGTGCATACCCAGGTCATGTGGCTGAGTGGTACACCCATGCATATACCTGAGTTTGAGTCCCTGATTGAATCAGATGGGTAATATAACTGTGAATTACCTGGGGACGGGCAGTTCCATGATGATACCTCAAGGCGGCTGGGCTTTCTTTATAAAGAAAAAGAAAAAATAAAGAATGTAAGATTGCACAATGATGTCCTTTGGGAAATCCGTTGAAATTCGAACAATACAGAGAAGATTAGCATGACCCCTGCACAAGGGGAAACAAAAAAGATTGCACAATGATATAGCTTGTGTTCTTGACCCATGCTGTGATGTCTGTGGTCCAATGAGTACTACTACCTTGTGTGTTTGTTTTTTGTTCATTTTCGATTGGGAATCTTGGGAGTCTTGAAGTCTCGACGATCATTTGTTTCCCATTTGCTTGCAACAGAATCGGCATCATAGTGCTCTGGTTCCTGGCTGCATCCCTACTTCTTTTTTTTTTTTTTTAATTAAAAAAAAAAAAACAGAACCTGTCGGTTCTGGCTCCTGCCATTCTGGGGAGCAACAGTCCGGTTCCTATTCCCCCGGCAAGTCATAATTGATTACAAAAATACTCACACACGCTCCTCCCCATGATGGGTGGAAGGTCCGAGTGGGCGGCATTGATTACTTCCATACGGAAGGATATACCACCCCTCCCCCCTGCCTAAGTTAGCCTATTCTACATCATCCAGCAGTTTAACTCGTAAGCCCAGCCTATTCTTTCTTCTCAGACCTTTCCTTAAGAGCCTGCCATATCATACATGAATTTCTAGAAAGACTGGTATTGTCTCCTCTGTTTTCTATGTCCTTTCCTCTCAGATCACCCATAGTAACCTGACATATAACTCATGAATATCAAGAAACTACCTTAGCACCCTCCTTGTATTGGAATGTGGTCCCTATTGTTCCCCTATGCAATAACTACATTTGTATTCCCTTGACTTGTGCCAGTCGTAGCTTGAATCTCTCTTTCCAGCCATGTTTTCCGAGTGTTATCTCCTTAAACCCTAAACCCTACTTCCTTAAACCTTTAAAACTACCTGTATTCCTCTAGAGGTCTGCTTACTTTGCAGACTCATTAATTTGTAGTATCACTACCTGAAATCTTCCTTTTCTTCTCATTGCCAATAGTCTCCCATGATCCTTTGTTGTGAACCCTTCCCTTTCATCTCAATGTCATTAGTCTCTAAAGTTGCCTTGCTTCTTGCTATGGTCAGCCGTTTACGATTCTGTCTTAACCTGTGATCCTTTGCTTGCACTTCACTCTTGACTTCCGCCTTTCTAAGCTTTGACTTCCCTTGTTCATGGTGAAGCCAGTTGTTGTGTCTGCCCCTGGTGTCTGTTTGCCATGTCTTGTTGGTCTTCTCTGAACCAACAGAAGATCAGCCTATGCCCCTCCATTGTGGCTATTTTACCTTCAGCCAATACTTTGTTGTGGAATTTCTTGAGAATGTCCTTCGCCTTTTCAGGGTTAGCCGCTGCCTGTTTCTTGGCTCGCTGCCATTGAGCTGTAATGTCCGACTGTAGCAGATTATGTAGTATTGCTCTAGCTTCCATTCTAGTTTTACCTATCACTTGTTGGCATCTTCTTTTCCATATTGTCCATAATGTGTATTGTCTCAGTAACTGGTAAATGCACTTTTGGTTTGAATTCCACCCTGTCGGGACTTCAGTTCCTGTGAGATGGAGTCTTTTGCTCCTTGGGAATGAAAGTTCCGTGATGCGATCCCACAGGGTTCGAGCTATAGACCAAATATACTCCGCTTCCGGGCAGAGCAGAAGGCAGTGAAGCAGTGTTTCGGGTACTCCTTCCGTGCACATGACGCAGTTTTGCTCTCTCACATCTCTATTGTTCCTGCTTCGTTTTTCGTACAGCCAGGCGTTGACTGGAAGTGCGACATGAAATATGAGCCACTGCATACTTCGGACTTTATTCAGCCTGATGCTGTGCAAAATCGACCACGGCAATTTTCCTATTTGCTGTCYTGGTATTCCCACCCTCTTTTCCCATCTCATYGCTAGGGATTGATCCYTCTTAATTGATCTCTTTCTTAACCTATAWCCCCATTTAGTAGTGTAGTGGAGTACRTTAACTCTCTTAACTACTCTTGACCCATTCCCTTTAATATTCCATGCCCAATGTGCTGGATCAATTTCCAGATCTTGGATAGGTGTTGTAGGAGCAAAAATTGTGAACTCGTCAGTCTTGATCACCCTGACTTTCGTAAGGAGACTTTATTGACGGCTATTGGAACTCGTGTCTCTTTGTCCAATAGACTAACCATAAAGCCTGTGTTCAGGATTGGATACATGTCTGCCTCTAGCCACTGATTGGTTGGGCCTACCTCCTGGTGAATGCGGAACGCGTGATCTGGTTCCGAGCTTGAGGTCCAAGTTGCCCAGTCACCCCAGCCCCATTTGAACGGGCCCCTCAATATTTGTGTCCATGCTTGGGGTATGGAGGTAAGCATTTCATTCGAATTCTCGGTTAGCCTGTGACAGCCTTTCATTTCCTCTCTCATTTCCCTCCCCGTTTTCCACCTATTGTGAGTTGGTGACCATAGATGCTTTACCTGCCATACCCCATGCTCCAACCAATTCCCCCACTTGGCGTCCTTTGCTGTAAGTGTTCTAGGTTTTCCTTGAGAGTCCTTCAACCATGGGTTACAAAACAAAGGCTGCCTAAGAACTTCCTCTTTCGTTCTTGGGTCTCTTACTCTTGTCGGGAAGACTTCGGCCCATATTTTTAGGATGTGGGCCCAGTATGAAGACCTGGCTTCGTTTTCCTCTCCCCCCTGCGCTCTTGTTTTTCCCTTCTTGGCCCAACCTTTACAGAATAGCCAGAACGTTCTCTCCATATTTGGTGGAGTTGTGTATCTCGCCATCCCCCGTATGTGTTCCAATGCTAGGGGGACCCAGCGTAGATGGGGTTGTGTAAATAATTTGATGACCCATTTGGTTTGAAGTGCTGGATCCAAAATGCCCAGCCCCCCTTGATCCTTTGATTGAATTACTTGCTTCCAGGCTACCTTTGATATAAAATTGGTCTTATCCGGATTCGCCGTCCATAAGTACGCGGCTGCCATCCTCGTAAGTTTGTGAAGCGACTGTGATGGCGGAGTCCAAATCGTTCCGACATACCATAACATTGAGAAAATGGAAGCGTTTAACACTAATGCCCTCCCAAACAGCGATGTATAAATGTCAGACTAGGCTGACATTTTGGCTAGCATTTTCGCCATTTGTTCCGGGGCCATGGAGTGATGGGGACCCGTGTCAGCTAGCCTAATCCCCAAATATCTCAGCGGCTGGTCCGACGGTATCCAAGACATGCCTCCATAATTGTGAGGCTGGGATTGACTCTGTTGATCATGATGTGAGAGCCACCAGCCTACTGTTTTAGGTCAATTGATCTTCATTTCCGATGCCAATTGAAAGGCCTCCATAGCTCTTGTGAGGGCCTGGAATGAGGTGTCCGTGGCTCTAATGAGAACTGTCAGATCATCCGCAAATAATATCGTCGTAGGTAGGTTTATAATGCGTACCTGCTGGTCCGGTTCTGCTATCAGGCGGTCTATCGAGGGGTCCTTCCTAAGGAAGGAGGGTATTGCCTCCATAATGAATAGAAAAATGGGGGCTGCTAGTGGGTTTCCCTGTCTGACCGACCTGGACATTTTATACTTTTCCGAAAGGTGATCGTTGAGTTGAACCTGTCCTTGCACGTCATTGTACAAAACTCGGATCCATTTACGAAAGTTAGGGCCGACTCCCATCTTTTCCATACATAGCTGTAGAAATTTCCAATTCACATGGTCGTAAGCTTTTCAAAGTAAAAAAAGAGGATCGCTGCGTTGATCCTCTTATTTGTAATATATCTACCTGCTCCGACAGCGTCATGACGTTATCCAAAATAGATCTTCCAGGTACGAAGCCCGTTTGGTCCAGATGAAAACATATATTTGTGATCTTTCTCAACCGATTCGCTAGAGCTTTAGCCACTATCTTGTGCGTGAGTGTTAAAAGTGTAATTGGTCTATAATTTCTGATATCCTTGGGGTCCCCCTTTTTGTACAAAAGGGTTACGACTCCCAAGGAGGATTCCAAGCCAAGGCCTTCTTTGTGCCATGCCTGATTTAGAAAGGCCTCGTATTCCCCACCGAGGATGGGCCAGTATTCCTGCCAGAATTCCTTGGTGAGCCCGTCCCTTCTTGACGTCTTGTTAGGAGGCATTGAGTGGAGGGCTTCTCTTAGTTCTTCTTGGGTTAGAGGGGCATCCAACATCTCTGCTTGGTCTCCTTTCAGCGTGCAGTCTAGGTAAGCCAAGAACTTATTTCTGACTTCTTTTAGTTGTTGTTGTTCCTGCTCCCCCTCCCTGGAAGTGTAGAGGTCTCTGTAAAAGTTGCAGGTTACTGTCAGCATCCCTTTTGGCGTAGATTCCAGGCCTTGCGGTCCATCCAACTGTTCTATCAGCGCAGTTCTACCTCTTGCTTTGATTTTTTGAAAGAAGAACTTCGTCATTCTTTCTCCCTCCTCCCATTCTCTTACTCTAGCCCTCATCTGCAACTGTCTCTTATACACATCTAGATGTGTATAAGAGACAGGTGTAGAGGTCTCTGTAAAAGTTGCAGGTTACTGTCAGCATCCCTTTTGGCGTAGATTCCAGGCCTTGCGGTCCATCCAACTGTTCTATCAGCGCAGTTCTACCTCTTGCTTTGATTTTTTGAAAGAAGAACTTCGTCATTCTTTCTCCCTCCTCCCATTCTCTTACTCTAGCCCTCATCTGCAATCCCCTGGCCCTCCATCGCTCCCAGTCCTCCAGTTCCCTTCTAGCTGAATCTATAATTCTCTCATACATCTCCATACCTGGATTGTTAATTAGATTTCTTTCTGCAATTCGCAAAGTCCGCTGCAGCTCTCTTTATCTCGCCGCTCTTCTAGCCGCTAACTGCCTAGCTACTACTGACGTTGCCTTCAATAAAGCATTCGTGAGATCTTCAAACGATTGTGTTTCTTCGTCATATCCCAAGCATACCTGCAGTATAGCATCTTTCAACTCTTGGGTTTTTAGTAGAGAATTATTGACTTTATAAAAACTTTTACCCCTCTGTATGTGTTTGTTGAAGAGGAGATGGAGGAAAATGGGCTTATGATCTAAGCAATTACAGTACGGTAGGTCCCCTATTCCAACCGCTTGCAGTGTGCCTACTAGGCCTTGCGAAATGAGAAAGTAGTCTATCCTAAAAGCCGACATGTGCTGACTACGATTCCTTTTATAGAAGGTGAACTGTCTCTGATCTGGGTAGTGCAGTCGAAAAAGATCAATGAGGTCCCTAGATGTCATGAGATTATGAATGGGTAAGGCTTCATCCCATGACACGCCCTCCCCCGAACTTGATCTTCCTCCAAACAATCTGTCCTTACTTGGTTCAAGGGTGGCGTTCCAGTCCCCTGTTATTATAAGGTGCCTTGTTGCGTCTATATGAGTCTTTAGTGATTGTAGCATCTCTGACCTTTGGTATCCTGTATTAGGACACTAAACTGTGAGCAGCGAGAATAACTCCTCCTGGTATACAAAGTTGAGTTTTATCCAGCGACCTTCTCCTTCATCTACCGTGACGTCTTGTTGGACTATTTTGTTTGTCGCCGCCGACCTTTTGTTCTGTAGTATTACTACTCCAGATGAGTGCGATCTACCTGTCGTAGCCCAAAAGCTAGCTCTAACCCACCTTAGCTGTTGTAGGATGCGCTGCTGGATACGTTGATGTTTCAGAGTATCTGTGAGATGAGTTTCCTGTATGCATAGAAAGTCTAGCGGATTCCTTCCGAACCAATCTGAATACTTCAGTACGTTGTCCCAGTTATCTTTATTTTCCAAGATTTGTACCATCCCTGGTTCGCTTCGTCCTCTATTGACTACCGTCCTTCTTCTCTTAGATATCCCTTCACTTAAAGCAACCTCCATTAGTCATGTTCCTTGTAGCTTCCCCTATAGAATCTCCTCCTCAAGAACCTGTTTGGGACCAATCTATCTCTGTTGACAGCGGAGCTATTTGTTTTTTCCGTTTCAGCTTTTTTAACACTCTTTTTGTTTGGTTTTTGATTGGGCGCTAAATATTAAAAGTGTGTCATCCTTGCGCAGGGGCCATGCTAATATTCTCTGTATCGTTCCAATTTTAACGGATGTATCATTCCAATTTTAACGGATGGATTGTGCCTATCAGGAGTTGAACTCGTTATCTGTTTGTCAACGGCTGCTTGCATGTAGCACCGTGTACGAGTCATCAACAAAGGCTATCTTTTTTTTGTTTTTTGTTTTTTTTACAAAACAGGGCCTTATGTCCTGGCTCCTTCTATTCTGGGGAGCATCAGTGTGGTTCCTATTCCACCGGCAAGTCAAAATATACATTACATCAAGAACACTCACACACGCTTCCTTCCGTCAGGCCGAAGGATCCCTGAACAACATTGATTGCTCCACCGCGGTGGAGGATTGACTGTCAGCTTGCCATATACCTCTCTTTCCTCTCAGACCTGGAGTCCAGGTCTGCCGGATAGCTCCATTGTCCCTAGAAAGAGCTCATCCGTTATCCTTGCCGACCTGTTTCCTCCCCACACACCTCCCTACCCCTTTGGAAGATCTACGATAAAACCCTAAACCCTAAACCCCTCGCCTGTGCGCCCAACCTCCAATAGTTGATCTTGGACATTGGAAGGCATTGGTTTGGTTCCGGCCCCCTGCGATAAACCCTTCCTTTGTAACCCGCGTTCATGCTCCCGTATTTTCACCTACTCTAACTTGTCCTTCTCTCTCCCATGTTTCCTCTTTGTCCGTACCCCCTGGGCCCCTGAGGGGCCGCTTACATTCGATTGAGGCCTAGGATGCGAATATGCCCTCAGACGTTGCCTGCTGGTGAAAGCCTCTTTCTGGTACTGAATTGTGCCACTCCTTCCAGCATACCCGGTCCTCTCGCAATTCTGCAATCTTGCCATTTATCAGCCAATTCCTGTAGAATCTCTGCCTCTCCTTCTTACGTTACTCTTGGTCTTCTGTCCAAGCTTGTTTGGTCTTCCGCCATCTGCAGAGGATCTCAACTTGTATCAATGTTCTGGTTTCTATCCACACCTTCTCCCGTGGGTTAGACCGCCCCTCAATTGTCGTGCTGCATCTCTCCTTCCATATGACCCATAGGGTCACTTTCCTGATGAGTTCAAACCAGATCCTTTCTGCTTTTTGCGCCTGATCAGGGATGTTAGTCAAGAGGAGAAGTTGAATGGGTTGCTCGGGGAAGGGAGATGTGAAGAGGGAGTCCCAAAGTGATGAAGCTCTCGCCCAGTATTCAGTAGCCTCTTTACAAAGCACTAGGCAGTGAACTGTATCTTCTACAGCGCCTTCGGTGCAGACTGTACATAATTCCGAGCTGTTGGGGTCTGCGGCTTTTCGCCTAGTGTGTAGCCATTGGTTCACCGGTAGGGCTGCGTACGCAATCAGCCACTGCAAACTTCTAATCTTGATTGGTCTGATGCGTTTGAATTTTTCCCAATGGATTCGTGTGATTTTGTCTGCTTCCTACCCGACGAGGTTCCGCCATCTGTTTTTGATAATAGGGTCTGGATTTTTTGTCTTTAGAGACAATCTGTACCCAAGTTTGACTGTGTAATCCTGGATTCGAATTTTGGTCTTAATGTTGATGGCCCTATTTGGCGTCCACGCCCATTCCGCTGGATCGAACTCCAAGCTACGGATTGCAGTGTCAGGTTTGAAGATTGACTTTGGCCATGCCCCTAGGACCCTTACTTTCCGGAGCAGGAAGGATTCTACGACCGACGACTCTACATCGCAGTTCAAGATAGTTGGCGTACCAGTATTGGTGAGGGAAATCGGGAAAGAGAGGAAAGTGGCCCTAGTGTGTGAGCCTTGCTGCAAATGGGAGAATTGAAAGGCTCTAGAGGGGGTTACGTCTTGAATCATAAGTCCCCACTCACCCGGTCTCCACGATTCGTCTTTTACCAGGATATCTTTCCATTCCTGCGGGATACAGCTAAGTATATACTGGAGATTGGTCCCTTGTCTGTGGCATCCTTTCAGTCGGGAGCTGACTTCTTGTTTCGTTATCCAGCCCTTTCTATCCTCCTTCCATAAGTGGTCAACTTTCCAGATACCGTTCTTGATCCAGGACAACCACCTCTGTTCTAAGAAGAGTGGGTTGTCTACCTCGTTTGTTATCCATTCATTCTCGAAGAGCGGTTGCCTTAGTACTTCATCCTTGGATTTGGGTCTGTTTATCTTATTGGAAAATGTTTTCCTCCAGGATCGGAGTAGTGTAGGCCAGTAAGGCGTGGGCGGTCGACAGTCATCGAGTCTGTTATTCCTCGTTCGATTCCTACGTCCTGTGGTTATCACCCATTCTTTATTCATTACCCAAAACAGACTTGACATATTGTTCGGGGAGGGAACTGGGGCCACGAATCTGATACTATCCAGCGCCAGATTATTCCAGGCGCTGTCCGGCTTCATCAGTAGTTTGATGATCCATTTGACTTGCAGGGCTTTCGTTTCTGTTCCGAGGTCAATAATTCCTAGGCCTCCGTTTCGCGGCCTTCTTGTAACATAGTGCCAGGCGATCTTAGATATTCCGTTGTCCTTGTTGGGGTCTCCTGTCCATAGATAAAGCCTAGCTCTTCGGTTCAACTCCTTAACCGAGCTGTCCGGGACTGTCCAAATGGAGGCTATGTACCACATCATTGAAAAGACCGATGTATTGAGGACTAGCGCTCGACCAATAAGGGACGTGAAGGTATTGCCCCACCTTCCGATTTTATTGATTTGTTTGGCCAGCATGGATGGGCCCATTTGGGGAGCCAGTCCTTCCTTCATCATTAGTATGCCCAGATAGCGGGTGGGTGTGTCCGGCGTTTGCCATGTCATAGTCGCCTCGTAGCCTTGGAGTGAAAGGGGCTCTTCCTCGAATAGCCACCAGCCAATTGTTTTTCCCCGGTTGATCTTCATTTTTTAGGCTAGTCTGAACGCTTCCATTGCTTTAGCTAGTGTCCTGAATGAGGAATCAGACGCTCTGATTAGGACCGTTAGATCGTCCGCGAACATGATAGCTGCGGGAAAATCCATCTGGTGGGCTGATCCTATGTTGGTGCTGGCTAGTCTTTGAATTGATGGATCCTTACGGAGGAAGGATGCGATTGCCTCCATTACGAATAAAAAGATTGATGGGGCCAACGGGTCCCCTTGACGGACCGAGCGGGAGATCGGGTAGCAATCTGACAGTAGTCCATTGACTTGGACACAACCTACTGCATCTTTGTACAGTATCCGGACCCACTTTCTGAAGTTAGGTCCAACTCCCATTCTTTCCATACTTGCTTCCATGAAGTCCCAGTTTACTTGATCGTATGCCTTTTCAAAATCAAAGAAGAGAATGGCGGTGTTTATTTTTCTTTCCCTGATTTTTCTTACCAACTCGTTCAGTGTCATAACATTGTATAGAATGTAGCGACCCGAGATGAAACCTGTTTGGTCGATGTGGAAGCATTTGTTGGTAATCTTGATAATCCAGTTGGACAGGGTCTTAGCCAGGATTTTCTATGGAAGAGTTAGCATCGATATGGGTCTGTAATTCTTGATGTCGTCTTTCTCACCCTTTTTGTAAAGTAGTGTGACCACGCTGATGCTGAGAAGATTGCCCAGCCCTCCCTTGGACCAGCTGTCATTATAAAAGTTTAGCAGGTCACCTCCTAGCAAGGGCCAAAATTTCTCCCAAAACTGTTTTGTTAATCCATCGATTCCAGGGGATTTGTTGTTATACATGCTTTGTAAAGCCCGATGTAGTTCTTCCAGTGTGATTGGTTTGTCGAGTGCTTCAGCCTGTTCAGCTGATATTGTTCGCTCTAGGTAGTGTAGCATTTTCTGCCTCGCCTCTCTAATGTTGGGGGATATCGGAATCTCGGTCTTGGAGTGGTAGAGGTCCTTGTAGAAATTGTTAGCTATCTCTAGCATACCTTCGCTATCCGATCTCACAGTTTTCGGAGCTGTGTGGGACCTCAGACGTTCTATCGTGCTAACTCTCGAGTTTGCCTTGATTCGGGCAAAGAAGTGTTTTGTCATAGAATCGCTGAGTTCGTATTCGCACATTCTCGCTCTTATTTGAAGGCCTCTCAGGTCCCACCATTTCCACATGGCGAGTTCCTCTCGTGCCTTGTCGAACAGGTCATTATACAGAGGTGAGGCGGGGTTGTTTACCATGTTGGTTTCTGCCAATTTCAACGCAAATTCTAGTGATTGCTTCGTGTGTTTCCTTATAGACGCTAGCTTCCTAGAGACTTTGGCCACGGTGCTTGAGAGGTTGGAATAACTCTTTTGAAACCATTCCCATCGATGATCAGTGCTTAGGCGTGCAAACCTCTATCCCTCCCAACAGTTACACACCTCACTTTGGAAGGTCTGGCCCAGCAGGAGATAATTATTGAGCTTGTGGAAGCTGGCTCCCTTTTTAACCACTTGATCAAAGCAAATAACCAGTTCGATTGGTTTGTGATCCAGTCCTGAATATGGAGCCAAAGGTAGCACTTCAACATTCTTGACTGCCCCCATCATGGTTTTTGATACTAGAAAGTAGTCTATTCGTGAGAAGGCCTTATGGTTAGCGTGGTTTTTCTTGACTAAGGTGAAGGTTCTCTTGTCTGGGTGAAAGATTCTATGAGGGTCCACCAGGTTGTGATCCAGCATCAATTCCTGGATTGGTATTGCTTCAAAAGAGTTTGGGGTGTTGGAAGACCGAGATATACGGTCTACTGAAGGGTCTATCGTAGCATTACAGTCTCCTGCCAGGATACAAGGGGTCAGTGGCGGGATCAGGTCTTCGATATTTCTTAAAAAGGTCTTCCTCTCTGTTGGCGAATTCGGTGGATAAATGTTGAAGAGTAAGAATTCCTCTTCCTTCCATTTCAGTTGTAACACACACCACCTCCCTTCCGTTTGATCGACTCTCTTATCTAGAACTGAGCCTGCTTTATATAGACGGGAGGATTTGGGAATCAGGATGGCTGTTCCCTTAGAGCTTGTTTCAGGGTCAGCAGACCAAATTTCATCCTTTAGGCCGTCTAACTTCCTTGCCATGAAAGTGTGAATTCTGTTGTGTTCTGTAGAAAAGGTGAGGTGGGTTTCTTGAAGCAGCACTACGTCCACTATTTCCCTATTTCCCAGCGATAACCCGGTCACCAAGTCGTTCCATTTTTCTTCTCTTTCCATTATGTTCCCTAGACAATTGACATTCCAGCTTCTAAGGACCAAACCTTGATTTTTCCAGTCGATGCGGTCCCCAACCTCGTTCGCGCTTCTTCTATAGCTCTCCATGGAAGCAGCTGAGATAAGTTAGGGAGATAACCGGTCAAGATCACCTAGGTAGGGGGGGTTCAGTTGATAGAAAGGGTATCATTTGGTTTTGGCTTTCTGTTTTTCTTTGCTAGTTTTGTGTCATTCTTACAGGATAACAATAGCTCATTACAGTAGGATATTCTTGGATGAATCTGACCGTAATTCCGGAAAGACTGATCCGTGAAGTCCTAGTGTGAGTATCCCCTTATTGTGTGTTCTCAACTTTTAGGAACTTCTTTTCAGCTTTTGTTTCATTGTTTCTCATTCTGTTCTGTGAAATCCTCCCGCGGTTGCTGCTTTTTTTTGTTGTTCTGTTTGGTGTTTGTTAACTTTCTTTATCATTTCTTTGAGCTATGTTTTTTTCCTCTTTTTTATTTTTTATTGTTTTGCTCTTTGTTGCATACCCCGACGGTCGGCGGCCCTCAACTGGTCGGCACCTATTGGTTGGGGAACTTGGGGGCCGTCGTTTTTTTTTCTTTTTGGGGTCCTTATAACCCCGCCAACACCCCCATACCCGCCCCAATATCCCCATACACCCCCCTAACACCCCCAAACCGCCTCCCAACACCCTCATACACCCCCCAAATGCCCCCTATACCACCCGGATACACCTCCTATACCCCCCCCTATACCCCTGTCTCTTATACACATCTAGATGTGTATAAGAGACAGGCCCTATACCTTCCCCTATAACCCCCACCACCCCAAAAACATTTATGGCAGATTTGGGCTGCTCCTCAAATA